>JABTXL010004655.1:529099-551044 GCA_025134845.1 Neodon shergylaensis | reverse complement strand
TTTTACTTCCTCCTATATTTCCTCTTTCTTCTTTATTTCCTCTTCTTTTTCCTCTACTTCCTCTTCTTTCTTCTTCCTCATCTTCCTCCTCTACTTTCTCTTCTTCCTCCTCTTCTTCTTTTACTTCCTCTTCTATCACCTTATCTTTATTTCCTCTTCTTCCTCCTATAATTCCTTTTTCTTTCCTCTACTTCCTCCTCGTCTACTTCCTCCTCTTCCACTTCCTCCCTTTTATAAAATATTCTGTCTGCATGTATGCCTACAGGCCATAAGAGGGCACAAGACCCCATTACAGATGGTTGTGAGCCATCATGTGGGTTGCTGGGAATTGAACTCAGGACCTTTGGAAGAGCACACAATGCATTAACCTCTGAGTCATCTCTCCAGCCCTTCACTTTGCTTTTTAAGTCAGGGTTTCTCTGTGTAGCTTTGGAGACTGTCCTTGAACTTTCTCTTCCTCTGTAGATCAGGCTGTCCTTGAACTCACAGATATCTGCCATCCTCTGCTTTCTGAGTGCTGGGATTAAAGGCCTGTGCCACCACCATCCAGCTGAGACTTTTTAAAATTGAGATTCCCTCCTCTTTAGTTTGTTAACATAAAACACCGAGCAAGGTTGCCCAAGCACGGTTGCCTTAAACTGACCTTCTCCAGAATCTTTCTGTCTAGATCTCCCAAATGCTAGGATTAGCAGCAGGGGGCATCATATCCAGTGAGCTGGGAATAATTCTAAGACTTTAAGAACAGGAACTGAACAAATGGGGCTGCTCTTCCTCTGTTTCTGACATTCTTTAAGACAGGGATTACTGTGTAGCCAAGACTAGCCTGGAGCTCACTATACACCCCAGGCTGGCCTGGAACTCTTGATCCTTCTGCCTCAGGCTCCTGAGTTCTGGGATTACACTCACTTTGCCCTGGCTTGCTTATATTTTTTTCACTCCTTTCCCGGAATGCCTTTCCTCGTATGACCAGTAGATGAACCCCTAATTCATAAAACAAGAAAACAAAACATGCTAGATTTTTCAGGGGGCAGGGACCATCTCTGATTTACTGGCCTCATTCAGACACATTGCTCTCCTTAACGAATATTTATTTATTTATTCATAATGCATTTGACGCAAACAATATTCCAAATGCCTAAAATGACCAAGAAAAGTAAGGTGCCTGATCAGGCCTAGTGGCTCCAGCCTGTGTGTGATCGCAGTGGCTCAGAAAGCTTAGGATAGAAAGTTTAGAACCAACCTGAGATGTGGACCATAGTGATACACACCTTTACTCCCAGCATTCAGGAAGCAGAGGCAGGCAGATCTCTGTGAGTTTAAGAACAGCCTGATCTATTGAGTGAGTTCCAGGACAGTCAGGGCTATAGAGAGAGACTGTCTCAAATAAATCAATAAACCAGGCCTACATATAGAGACCCTGTCTCAAAGAATCAAATAAATATAAGGGATCAACCTGTTCAGTTTAGACCTTGTCTCAAAAATAAAAAGGGAAAGGAGGGAAAAGTGGGATTTGAAGATGCTACAGCTCAAGGCTAAGTGTTTCCCTGGCACATGCAAAGTCACGGGTTCAATCTTCAGACTACACAGAGGGAGAATGCACCTGTCTTCATCTAAGCTCGCATTCCAGTGGGGAAGACAGAAGATGCTCCCAGTGCAGCTCGAGCTGTGCTACACACACACACACACGCATACACATACACACTCACATGCACTACACAGAGTACTGGGGGTTGAACTGGAGTCTTGCACACACTAGAAAGATGCTCTACCACTGAGCTAAACTCCTAACCCTTTTGATACGTTTTTGTAAATTTTAAACTATTTTGAATGTTTTTTTCACAGAACAAGGTTTGACTTTTATTATCTTAAAAAGTTTAATATAAGTTGGGCAGTGGTGGCGCACGCCTTAAATACCAGCACTCAGGAGGCAGAAGTAGAATCTCAGGAAGATCTCTGTGAGATCGAGGCTAGCCTGGTCTACAGAGTGAGTTCCAGGACAGCCAAAATTACAGAGAGAAACCCTGTCTTGAAAAAACAAACAAAAAAGCATACTATTTACTTAGCTTTCTGACCTGTATTTGTGCCTCCTCCCCACCTCCCATTTCCCTCCCGCTCCTCCCACTCCTCTCCCCCTCCCCCTATTCCTCTCCCCCTCCCCCACTCCTCTCCCCCTCCCCCCACTCCATTCCCTCTCCCTCTCTAGTCTGAAGAGCAGTCCAGATTCCCTGCCTTGTGGGAAGTCCAAGGTCCTCCCCCCTCCATCCAGGTCCAGGAAGGTGAGCATCAAAACAGGCTAGGTTCCCACAAAGCCAGAGTGTGGATAAGTTACACAGGCTGGCCTAGTGCTTTTGATACTCCTACTTCAGCCTCCCAAATACCTAAGGTTACACAAAGGCCTGGGCCACCATGGCCAGCTGTGAAAACACTTTTATATTCTGGGGAATCTAGTATAGGGCCTGCTATGGTAGTAGAGAGTAAAGATTGTTTTAGTGAAGGAAAAGTTAATGTGGAGCTAAAAAATGAAATCATGCCAGGAGGTGGTGGCACACGCCTTTAGACTCAGCATTCGGGAGGCAGAGGCAGGTGGATCTCCGTGAGTTCAAGACCAGCCTGGTCTACAAAGTGAGCTCCAGGACAGGCTCCTAAGCTAAACAGAGAAACCCTGTCTCAAAAAATAAATAAATAAATAAATAAATAAATAAATAAATAAATAAATAAATAAATCATAAGAATGTAAAAGAAGAGTGCTGCTATCACCCCCCAGCAAGAGTTATTGGGTAATTGGGATCAGCTTTTCCACTCACAGTGTTATTACTCGGTCCCCACATGAGATTTACAAAGACCCATTATCCTCGGATTCTAATGAATTCGTGCCCAGGGTTAAAGTAGGACCCATGAGAGGCTTCCTCTTATTACAGGTTAGTCCCACATATAAAGGTAACATATCACATGCCAAACCCCCCAGATCTTCATTAGGTTCCTCACGCCAGGCTCTGACCTCTGGGGCAAAGGACACAGGGGAGGGGGCCTTAATAGATTAATTATTAACCATTTGCACCTCTGGACACCACGGGAGGCAAAAGCCACCACCCAGCTAGGTGGTGTGTGCCAGCAAAGGTCATGGGGGTCTCACTGACATCCCCAGCCCTGGGACGCTGGTTCTGCCATGCAATTCCTTTCGCTATCCTCACGCTGTTATTTCTTTACACCAGTGTGCGACTCTTTCATGAGTGGCCTCTTGTGTTACCGGCTCAGAGAAGTCAGCAGTTCAGCCTGTGGGAACTCGAGCCCCCTTCTCCTTCTCCAGCCCTTACTGCCTTGCTTCAGATCACCTCTGGTATCCTGACAGGCTGCAGGCCGGGGTTGCAGTCCTGCAACCCAGAGGGACTGCTACCTTCCCGGGTACGTTTGAGTTAAGGCCAGAGTCTGAGGGCTCTGAACAAGAAAACAGGGTCCCAGACTGAGAAGCTAAGGAAAGGAGGCTCCTCTCTGGGCCCCTCTCCCTTCAGATGATAAGAAGAATCAGGAGGAAACCCGGCTAAACCGGAGGGACGATTTTTTCAGAACCCAATAGAAGGCCGAGCAGGTTAGGAACTTTTCACCCATCTATCTTATGTCTACCTCCCAGATCGGTCCAGAGTTGACAGCCCTGGTGGTCCTGGGGAAGGAAGAGCCTCCCTGTCAGGGGCCTCAGGGGGTGCTGGGTTGCATGATGAGCCCCTTCCTGGCCTGTTTGAGCCCCGAAGGGGATGTGGAGTTGTCTCAGTATCTGGCAGGATGGAGGGAACTACTCAGGTGCGTGGTCTCCCTCCCCAAAGCCGTCTTCTAAAGGATTGATTGCTCTTTCTCAAGTCATCTCCATCTTTCCACCACCAAACAGGTTCCTAACCCCACTTGGCTCTGTTTTCGCCTTCGCCACCAATGAGGCCTTCGTCAAGGTGACCGCCCTCGAGGCTTGTGTGCCCGGCCCAGATGCTTTGCACTAAGCGTGGCTGACTACTATGGCGATGTGGGAGCGGCAAAAAGGACTACTGGAGCTATCGGGGACCGCGCCCCGGGAACGAGCCAGGGCCTCGTGTTCTCGAAAGCTGCTTTCGCTGCACCGCACGTTGCGCTGGTCCCAGCTCTGCCTCCACAGAGTGGAGTATGTATATAAATAGGAAAGCGAATGTAGACAACATCTATTTGAAAAGTGAGGTGTTGGTGTAGAAATTAATGGCCATAAAGTATTGCTAGATTTATAGTATTTGAAACTAGGTATAGGAAGTTCTGATTATTTCTGAAAGACCCCCGAGGAGAGTCTTCCCTCAGGAGAGACCCCTTACCCAGGAATCAGCCGAGACCACTCCTACGGATGCAATCAGCAAGAGGCTTTATTCGGATACACAGACGCCTGGGGCAACAAGTCTCTCTGAAGACTTGCGCGCCCTCAGGCTGGGAAGAGGGGTTTTTATAGGGATAGGGGAGCAAAAGCGCGGGCACAGAAGCGAGATGCATAGTTATTGGTTAATTTAAATGAGGCCAGGGTAACTTGGGGACGAATTCCTCAGTGTGTGTGGGGCAGGGTATGCGGGCTTTCCGTCCCTGACTCAAGGCCAGTATGTTTTGCCGTGGATAAGCTATTTTGCTCTTGCCCTAACCTCGACTAGGGCTTTCCGTCCCAGACTCAAGACCAGATGTTCAATTATCATAGATAAGCTGTTTTCGTTCTTGCCCTGACCTCGGGTGTGGAGTTCTAAGCCTTGCGAAAAGGCGTTACTGTAGCTAAGTGGCTGCATAGCTGGAGTGGGGGTCTTTCAAGGCTGCATAGCTGGACTGGGGGTCTTTCAATTTCAACTCACAAAGTTCTTTTAATTTCCAATGCGCACTGTTCTTAAAGATGCAGGGAGGAGGCTCTCTGTCTGTCTGTCTCTGTCTCTGTCTTTCTCCCTCTCTCTTTTTTTCATGTGTATGGTTAGAAAATAGGGAGAGAGCCAAATATACTCAGTAAAGAATTTCTTAGTCTTTTTGAGATAAAACATTCATAAATATTTTAAAGATAAAATATGCAGTCCTTCATCAAGGGAATTAAAGGATCATATACTTAGATTTACTGGAGGCTATAATTTACAGCCAACAATCATTTTAACAAAATATGTGATATTGCCATCCTTCATAGCCATTACTAGATACTAGAAATGGATTTTAGAACTAGAGTTCCATAATAAGGGTTCTAATCCTTAATGTGGTGATGTGGACATGCTCTTAAACCAATAAAGGAAATTGTGTTGATTGAATGGCATTTGACAACAATAGAAATGTAGACTCTCAATTCAGTTATCACAGAGAAAATGGAAGCGATAGAATTCTTAACAAGAATACTCTACTATATCTTCACATTATACTTGAAATTCATTTATTGCCTCAAATCGCAGCTTTTAATTCAACACAGTCCTAATGCTCAGGCCTTTGAATACAAGAGAAAATCAGGGACTCTTCATATTCTTCACTCACAAATATCCAAAGATTATTGAACATTTGGAGAAACAAGACTAAATTTGAAAGATTCCAAGGAAATCTGCTGTCTTGACACAAACAAATTAGCCAACCAGCAAATCAAATGGCCATCACCACATTTACAAACTATTACCTATCAATAATGGTGATGCTTTTTTCACCTTAAATCTTTCCAAAAGTTATGGTATATTTCATAAGTTGATATATTCGGTCTTTTGATCTGATATATTGAATATGATATATTCAATCTTTTTAGATTCTGTGATTGCTTCAATTCCAGCAATGTTCATTTCTGTTCTACTCACATCAGGCACTTTCATGTTCAAAGATGTCATTTCTTCCTTATACAAACAAACAAAACTCTACAATAAATATACCATTGCTTTAATCATATAAAGACTTCACTATCTCATCTTTTTTTTACTTTCTAATCAAATGTAATTAAACTAAAGCCATGGACAAAATGTTTTCTTTTAAAAGTTGAGCCTGTCCACCTTCTGTGTTTTTTTTCTCTCTCTCCTTTTCTCTATTGCTTTCTCTTTCTCTTTAAATAACAACTAAATTACATTAGACCTATGTGTTACCATAGAATTTATGGAAAGTTCAAATTAGCGAAACAGTCTCTTTGTTACCACACTCATAGAACAGAAACACTAAAGGAAAAGATAAACAACAAAAAAGAATTTGTATGCCCATAAAACATTAATAGCTTATGTGTGTATGTTATAGTCAAAGATTGATCCCTGACTAAAGGTAATCAATTTATATTGGGAGCCTACCAACCTGCTTCACCCTCAAGAGATCTTCTGTCTGCAACAAATCTTCTTTCTCATTCACTGGAGGCTTTGCCTTCCATTCAATACTGGCAACTGTTCTATGGTGAGGTTACCCACCTCTGACCATTCCCCTGGATGTGAAGCTTCACTTCTCAAACACAGTCCTCTCTTTGCCTTCTGACTTTTCTCAAAGTCCTGGTACCAGGAAACTGTGTCTCTCTTGGCTTTCAAGCCCTTTGCCCCTATTCTTGCATGATGACATATAGGACAGCCTGTGCCTACTTAATTGCAGACCGTTAGGTCTTATCTGCTTCACTTCTGGAATTTGTGTCATCATCTATACCTCCTCACCCTCATTGGGACATGGTTTGGACACCCACTGACCACTCCTTTCAAATTAAATCTGGCCTCATTATTCCTCGAACCGGGAAATTGGGAAACCAAGAAAGAATTCTCCACTTTCTTTTTCTGTCTGTTCCCCTCTCTAAACATCCTGTTTGTTTGCTGCAATGTGTAGCTCAGATGGAAAAGTCAGTGTCCTCCTGCTCAGCACCCACTGGTTCCCCCTTTCTTTTCTTTACCCAACTCCTGTTTCCACTTGACCCTGGTGATCTTTCCCCTGTTAATTTTCCTTGCCTCCTCAGAAGACAGCCTTACTAGTTTAGTGCAAATTTGTTCTGTTTCAATTTTTACTACTGACTGCCCTCAGTAATCAACCACCTGTGTCTTCTAGCAAATTGGAAAGAAAGAGGGTGTCAAGGTGATGCTATAGTGATGGGAAAGGGACAGGTGCTTTCAGTTCTTGTGAGTCCAGGAAGTCAACTTGGATCCACCTCAGTCAGCATTTTGCCAGGTACAAGCAGCATCTGATGGTTCCACAGAGCCTGAACAGCAAAGTGAAACAGCCAGATACCCCAGGACATGGTCAGCAGCCCAGCTTTCTCAGGTCCCCCAAGATGGTTGATGTCCCCCAGGTCAACAGCAAGCAGTCTCAAGAACATGGCCTTCTCATTTCCACATCAAAAGCTACCCCTTTCTAACTCCTTACTTTTCTTACATTCCTCACAAAAGGGAGGAATGTTACTATTCAAGCATTTGTTCCAGCCAGTCCTTGGGGTCTTAATAGGATACAACCTCAGTTGCAGCCACAAAGAGCACCTCCTGTGGATACTTGCTCTTTCCCACTCTTGTCCTCAGAGACCGGTCTTTGTCTCCTCTCTACCCCCTTTTCTGCCCCTTCTTTCTCCTCTTCCAAGAAACCTCCTATGTGAGCCCTGTTGAATGCTGGGACTCTTTCCCATTGCTTATAATTATTATTATTATTATCATCAGATCATCATAATTATCATCATCATCATCATAGCATCATTATTATAATGCTTGGTTTCTGGTAGTCAAATGTTGTTTCCGCTGTTTGGGGAAGCCTAGTAGATGTGACCCTACTTGAGGAAGTGTGTCACTAGGGATGTCCTTGGGTTTCAAAACTCATGTGTCATTCCCAGGATCCTCTCTGCCATTTGAGATGTAAGCTCTCAGTTGCTGCAGTGCCTGCCACCTGCTGTCATCTGCTCTCAACATCATGTGCTGTCATGCTTTTCTCATCATTTGGACCCCCTTGAACCCTAATCCTCAAACATATTCTTCCTTATATAAATTGCCTTGATCATGGGATTTTGCCACAACAATGCAGAAGTAACTAAGGTATATAATAAAATTCAAGCAGACTTTATTGTAAATGTCTACTTATTTTTATTTGCGGAGCAAGTTAACTCAACAGTTAAAAATTCACTGAAATTGTAATTGTTAATAGTGTCCTTGTGAGATTTAAATTTATGCACCTAATATTAAAGTAACTGTTACATATTAATATATTACTCAAATCTATAAATTTTCAAAACAATACCCAACATTTACCATAGTATAGTATATTTTACATGATCATATGTGTGTGATATATACACATGCATATATATTCCATAGTATAGTATCATCTTAAATGATCATATATATATGCATGTATATATGTATGTGTATGTAAATTTATATATACATATATACACATATATTACACATCTAAAAAATAAAGTTGAATATGGATTTACATTTTTATTGATTACTCTTAAATATTATATCTACTTATATTTATTTAACTATTTTTTAAATTTTAAAATTAGTTTTAGTTTTCATTTCTTGTTCTATATTTACATTCTTAACCATTTGTTGAACTCCAAACTTAGTATGAGTACTCTACAAAATTTTAACTCTATGAAGGCAGATCTGTTTATCCTTAATACACATCACAATTACTTTCTTTATCATAGTTCTTCAGAACCATTCAATAAAGTTTGTGTCTCATTTTATTAACCTCTTTCTATTTTCATACTTGTTAGTACCATCCATTTATTTCAAATCAAATAAATTTGTATTAGCATGGCTTTAATAGGTTTCATACTATCCCAAAATCTTAAGTGGAAAAAGACAAGATCTCCTGCGTAAATTGGGAGCATGGGGACCTTGAGGGAGGGCTAATGGGGAGGGGAAAGGCAGGGAGAGGAGCAGAGAAAAATGTAGAGCTCAATAAAAATCAGAAAAAAAAAAGAAATTCTTGAGAGGCATAATAATACATAGTATTGTTTTTCCCTCTGAATCCACTAGAAAGTGACTTTTGCATGACAGACAATTAGTAACATTTGTATTTACTTATTCTCAACTTTTCTTCAAACTCATTTGAGAGCTATTCCACCAATTTGTTTTGCTTAACTGAACTAATTTAAGAATAAATTATTAGGCATAATAACCTATTCATTGAGACAATTGTAATTGCTTTTATAAATACTCTAAAATATAAATGATTATGTATTTATGAATTAAATTGTATTTAATAGTAATAATTTAAACTCAAATTTCAATAATTTCTTTTGTCATTTTGAGTTTACAGAAATGTATTTCTTTTAGACAAAGATTTAGTTAAGACATATTAAATACTCTCTGGATAAATTTGCTATAAATATCAATTAAATAAAATTCAGTTCTGGCACTCATATCACTCAAACAGTAATGTCAAAATTACAAAGTGCCCAAGAGGAAGAACACATCAGTCAGCTTATATACGTGGTTATGGCAAACATTTGTTATTGTTAACTGACCACTGTTCGGACAGATCTATGACAACATGTTAGCCAACATTACTTTAGTTTCACCATTAAATCTTATTGCAAAATATATCAATTTCAATAAAACTGTGTAGACTACGGTATTTCAATAAGTATTTAAAGGTCATATTGGGGATACAGTTCATTAAGTTTTTTTGAAGCTTTTCTTATATATCTTGAACTAAAATTAGGAAATTGATATTTCAATTGTTACATAATTCCTCTCTTCTATCATTTTTTTTATTGCTATGGTCTTTATTTGTGTCCAGGATATGTAAGGAACAACGTACGTACCATGACATTAACGTACAGGTCAAAGGGAAACTATGTGAAATCAGTCCTCTCCTTCCACATTAACAAGGGTTCTGGGGCTCAAACAAAGTAGCCAGGCTTCGCACTCGGGAGGCAGAGGCAGGTGGATCTCTGTGAGTTCGAGACCAGCCTGGTCTACAGAGCTAGTTCCAGGACAGGCTCCAAAGCTACAGAGAAACCCAAAAAAAAAAAAAAAAAAAAAAAGTAGCCAGGCTTCAGTGGAAAGGGCCTTTATCTGTTGCTTCATCTCAAAAGGTCCTGCAGCATCTAAGTTTTATACTAACAAACAAGTTTCAGATGTAACAATAACTGTATGCATTATTTAATTATGTTCAGTAATTGTATGCAAATGATGTAATTGCTGCTTATCTTTTGCAAGTTAGTTAAGAAGCTATTTGCATGATTAAATTAAATGCTAATTTAGAAAGAAACTTATAAGAACATTTATTTTTATTTCTAGGAAGAGAAATAGCACCTACATCTGCCAATGCAGATCCAAGTTGGTCTTTTGTGTAGATCTTCTCTATAAACAGTATAGGGTTCTGGTAGTCCAGCACACTGATAGTATCTATGGGTATATAAAAAGCAAAATAGTGTGGAATATTGAATATAAACAAATAGCTTTATGCCATATTTTCAAATAATGTCTTTTGCATATCTTCATTAGAAAAATCATCATAGCATTTAATATTTGTTGACTACTTCAAACTACTTCAAAGCTTTTTTCAAAGCTATAGTGCTTCCTGGGACACAGGACTTTAGTGACATGAGAACTAAAATCTAAACTGAAAAAAAGCCTATGACAATAAAGTAGCAATTTTCCTACCTACCCAATGTTTCCTAAAGTCATTAAATCGACCGTGTTTTCTGGGCAGGGGAGGAAGTCCTGACTAAATGTACATGGTTAACATCGGTGTGAACATGTGGAGGTCACCAATGCCTCAGACCCATGGGAAGGACAAAGTTGTCTGTGGGTCAGGCTTAAGAAACTGGCAAAGATTTCTTCTGGTTCAAGTATAAGAGTTTATGAAAGACTAGCCAGAGTGTTCAAAAACTACCTGTCACAGCCTGCTTCTCCCAATGCCTACAACCCAAGACTTCCCATGGGGAGACACGACTGAGACTAGCCAACACTACTTTCTATGTTAAACATATAAATATGAGGAATGATTTCCATTATAAGAAGCAACTTCCACCTGACCACAGATTTTCTGTATGTATGTCTGTAAATGTTTGTCTTCTGTGCCTTAATTCCTGCATTGCTCCAGTGCATCTTCCTGTACCAAACTGTGCAAGATGCGGCATGTGTACATCAAATAAAAATAGACAATCAACCTTGTATGCTCTACTTCTAAAATGTTGTCCCTGAATTGCTTTTCTTAGTATAATCACATTGGGTCTTATTAAAATAAATTATGTATTCTATTTTAAAATCACCACTCAAACCACTGATAGTTAAGCTTTGTACTAGCCAGCCATATTATCCAGTGTATCAGGTAGGATTTCAATGCTGTGACGAGAGACCATTACCAGTGCAACTCTGATCAAGAAAACAATTAATTTGGGCAGCTTGCTTATAGTTTCAGAAGTTCATTCCATTATCATCATGGTGGGGAACATGGCACTGTACAGACAGACAGACATAGTACAAGCACGATGTACAGACAACAAAAAGTTGACTGACATACTGGGCAGTATCTTGACCATAGGAAATCTCAAACCTACCCCCACAGTGATGCACTTCTTCCAAAAAGGTCATACCCACTTCAACAAAGCCACCCGCCTAGTAGTACCGCTCCCTATGAGACGATAGAGACCGATTACATTCAAACTCCTGGCCCCCATATCAATACCATAGTGTGAAATGCACTTGGTGCAACCTGAGAAGTTCCCATAGCCTACCAATAGGAGGCTTTAGCGAGAGACCCTGTCTCAAGGGAACAAGACAGTGATAAAGCAGAACACATTCTTTGCTGTTTTCTTCACACACATGCGTAAGTACACTACACACCCCGACACACCCACTCACAAATGCACATACATGCACAAAAATTAAATTTTAACAATACCTTTCTTAGGAGGTCCCATTTATTCAATGAGGCCCTTAATGTCTGTGCTGCTGAGGTTATACTTAGGAAGTGATCTCCTGTGCCGATGTGTTGTAGAGTACTTCCACTTTCTCTTCTATCAGGTTCAGTGTGTTCGGACTGATATTGAGGTCTTTAATCCATTTGGACTTGAGTTTTGTGCATGGTGATAGATATGGATCTATTTTCATTCTTCTACAGATTAACATCCAGTTTTGCCAGCACAATTTGTTGAAGATGCTCTCTTTTTTCCATTGTATACTTTTAGCTCCTTTATCGAAAATCAGGTGCTCATAGGTTTGTGGGTTAAAGTCAGGGTCTTCTATTCGATTCCATTGGTCGACTTCTCTGTTTTTATGCCAGTACCAAGCTGTTTTCAATACTGTAGCTCTGTAATAGAGTTTGAAGTCAGGGATGATAATGCCTCCAAACGATCCTTTATTGTATAAGATTGTTTTGGCTATCCTGGGTTTTTTGTTTTTCCATATAAAGTTGATTATTGTCTTCTCCAGATCTGTGAAGAATTTTGATGGGGACTGCATTGAATCTATAGATTGCTTTTGGTAGAATTGCCATTTTTACCAAATCCAAGAGCAAGGGAGATCCTTCCATTTTCTGGTGTCCTCTTCAATTCCTTTCTTCAAAGACTTAAAGTTCTTGTGAAATAGATCTTTCACTTCCTTAGTCAGAGTTACCCCAAGCTTCTGTAAAGCAAAGGACACTGTCACTAAGACAAAAAGGCAACCCACTGACTGGGAGAAGATCTTCACCAACCCCGCAACTGACAAAGGTCTGATTGTTGAATGAAGGGCGGCCGGGGCTGCGTCCCCAGCACCCCAGCCGCCTGCTCGGCTAGCTTATGCCCCAAAATAACAACACACAAACTGTATTCACTTAATCACTGCTTGGCCCATTTCTATCTAGCCTCTTCTCGGCTAACTCTCACACCTGGACTAGCCCATTTCTAATCATCTGTGTAAGCACCCCAAGGTGCGCTTACCGGGAAGATTCTAGCCTACGTCCATCTTGGATTGGAGCTTCATCGCTCACGTCTGTCCGGGAGACTGGAGCATGGCTTCTCTGCTCCAGAGAGCAGAGCTGTCGAGTCTGAGCTCACTTCCTCTTCCTCCCAGTATGCTATTCTGTTTATTCCTCCCACCTATGTTTTAACCTATGAGGGCCAAGCAGTTCCTTTATTACTTAACCAATGAAATCAATAGATTGATATATGACACTCCCACATCATCTGATCTCCAAAATATATAAAGAACTCAAGAAACTAGACCGTAAAAGGCTAATCAACCCAATTATAAAATGAGACACTGAGCTGAACAGAGAATTCTCAACAGAAGAAGTTCAAATGGCCAAAAGACACTTAAGGTCATGCTCAACTTCCTTAGCCATCAGGGAAATGCAAATCAAGACAACTTTAAGATACCATCTTACACCTGTCAGAATGGCTAAAATAAAAAACACCAATGATAGCCTTTGCTGGAGAGGTTGTGGAGAAAGGGGTACACTCATCCATTGCTGGTGGGAATGCAAACTTGTGCAACCACTCTGGAAAGCAGTGTGGCGGTTTCTCAGGAAATTCGGGATCAACCTACCCCTGGACCCAGCAATACCACTCTTGGGAATATACCCAAGAGAGGCCCTATCATACAACAAAAGTATATGCTCAACTATGTTCATAGCAGCATTGTTTGTAATAGCCAGAATCTGGAAACAACCTAGATGCCCTTCAATGGAAGAATGGATGAAGACAGTATGGAATATATACATATTAGAGTACTACTCAGCAGTAAAAAACAAGGACTTCTTGAATTTTGCATACAAATGGATGGAAATAGAAAACACTATCCTGAGTGAGGTAAGCCAGACCCAAAAAGAGGAAAATGGGATGTACTCACTCATATTTGGTTTCTATTCATAAATAAAGGACATTCATGATCCTAGAGAAGCTAAATAAGAAGGTGAACCCAAAGAAAAACATATAGGCATCCTCCGGAATATTAACCTTCATCAGGCGATGAAAGGAGACAGAGACTCACATTGGAGCACTGGACTGAAATCTCAAAGTCCAAATCAGGAGCAGAAGGAGAGAGAGCACGAGCAAGGAACTCAGGACCGCGAGGGGTGCACCCACACACTGAGACAATGGGGATGTTCTATTGGGAACTCACCAAGGCCAGCTGGCCTGGGTTTGAAAAAGCATGCGATAAAACCGGACTTGCTGAACATAGTGGACAATGACGACTACTGAGAACTCAAGAACAATGGCAATGGGTCTTTGATCCTACTGCACCTATTGGCTTTGTGGGAGCCTAGGCAGTTTGGATGTTCACCTTACTAGACCTGGATGGAGGTGGGTGGTCCTTGGACTTCCCACAGGTCAGGGAACCCTGATTGCTCTTTGGGCTGATGAGGGAGGAGGACTTGAACGGGGGAGGGGGAGGGAAATGGGAGGAGGTGGCGGGGAGGAGGCAGAAATCTTAAATAAATAAATAAATAAATAAATAAATAAATAAATAAATATACCTTTCTTAAATATTACGATCCCCTAAATCACAATGCTGATACAATATTGTAAAAGACACCAGATATAAGAGAAATTATATTATCTGTGTAATGATTCAATGCCATACAAATGTCTTAATTCTGGGAAACTATTTGTGAATTTATCCAACTCACCTATATGAAGTGGATCAGAATATATAGTAATTTGTATTACTAGGCATACTCTATATAAAATAAGGGTTTATTAAGACATTTTTTGACTTTGGTATTTTCGTTTCAGAATCTTTTTTTTATTGAAAAACTTCTCGCCTCCTCCCCACCTCCCATTTCCCTTCCCCTCCCCCACACTCCTATCCCCCTCCCCCCACTCCTATCCCCCTTCCCCCACTCCTATCCCTGTCCCCCCACTCCATTCCCCCTCCCTCTCCAGTCTGAAGAGCAGTCCAGATTCCCTGCCCTATTGGAAGTCCAAGGTCCTTCCCGCTCCATCCAGGTCCAGGAAAGTGAGCACCCAAACAGGCTAGGTTCCCACAAAGTCAGTTCATGCAGTAGGATCAAACCCCACTGCCATTGTCCTTGACTTCTCATTGATAATAGTTCAGTTAAAGTATGTAGAAAAGTGTGCTGCATATTGGAAAGCATGAACATCCTTTTACATTACAGAAAGAATCCAAGTAGAAGCAACTCCTTGCTTCTTATAGAGCATCCTGCAGAAAATCAGAGAAGCCATTCAAGATGGGTTGCACATGATGACCAGAATAAATAATGGAAATCTAAAAATAGGACCCCTTTATTTTTGCCTGCATTATTGTAATAGCTCCTCTTCTTTTTTAAAAAATTACTTTTATTGAGCTCTACATTTTTCTCTTCTCCCCTCCCTACCTTTCCTCTCTCCTTCATCCCTCTCCCAAGGGCCCCATGCTCCCAACTTACTCAGGAGATCTTGTCTTTTTATACTTCCCATATAGATTAGATCTATGTATGACTCTCTTAGGGTCCTCATCATTGTCTAGGTTCTCTGGGATTGTGGTTTGTGGGCTGATTTTCTTTGCTTTCTGTTTAAAAACCACTTATGAGTACATGTCATAATTGTCTTTCTGGGTCTGGATTACCTCACTCAAAATGATGTTCTCTATCTCCATCCATTTACCTGAAAAATTCAAGATGTCGTTATTGTTTTCTGCTGTGTACTACTCCATTGTGTAAATGTACCACATTTTCCTTATAACATCTTCTCTTCATTGGAGAGAATTCTATCTTAAATTATGAATGAGGCATAAAATTAGCATAACAATTTTCCATACTGAAGAATGTCATTAATGCGAATTTTACCAGAACCATGCAAAAAATTAGAGGCAGGTTTGCAAAATCGTGTGTCAATAAAGCTTATTATTTTCATCCTGGCACATGACCTTTGAGCAGTCTTTGTCACTAAGGAAATAAAGATTGCTTCAGTGTTACTGTGAATTGTAACCCTGACCAATCATCAAGGCTTTCTTATAAACTGTCTTTCAAAGAGTTATGTCAATGTACTACTTTCTCTCCCAAATGTTCTATTATATTTCCTATACCTCATTTGAACATTTATGGAGAAAAATAAATAATCTTATTTATGTTATTGAAAATTAATTTGTAGGGACATTCTAATTACAGTTGGAAATCAGACAAATAGCCTAAATTAACATCTCTACTTCTTAATGCAATAAGTAAGGAAAAGTAATACTCTCAAGATAAAGTTGTACTCATACCAGAAACATGTCTCTTTCTCTCTTTCTACCAAGCCTAATGAATGAGTTTAAATTATGTGTTATGCTTCATTTAAAGTAAATGCATACATATATATATCTATATATAGCAGTGTTATTTTGCATTTGTATGTTTATGTATACATATATACATATGTGTATGTATCTCTGTGTGTATACATCTTTCTGTCTGTCTGATTGTCTATCTGTGTGTGTGTCTGTGTGTGAAAATAAATATAACTGCTATTATGAATATTATATTAATATAAAGAATGCTACTATTCTTTTTTATTTTGGAAATCAATTCAGAAATGAGAATTTGTGGGATCCTCTAATATTTTGAGCAAGATTAAAATACACTAAATTTCCTTTCACTTGTGACTACTAAAGCAATAAGAATACAACAGAAACATACTTTTTACAACAAAGTTCTACACCAAAAATTCCTGGTTGTTCTAGACTACATAAAAAGAGTCATGTCATGATAAACATTGTTCATATTGCTTAGGCTTACTAAAGTAATCTACCAAATATTTTTCTTTGTAAGGAGGAATATGTCCTTAGGGAAATGAAAGCATTTTCTTTAATAGTAAAGCTTAACACCTTCCAGAAGCTGGACAGGCATGGTCCCAAAGCAGCAGGGACAGCTGGGTGACCTCATGGAGCCTCACATGGTGCAGAGGATGAGGAAGGCAACATAAAATGATGATCCCAGGGTCTCAGAAAGGGCAAATCCCAGAATGGGATAGGAGAAGAGCTGTTGCTTCGGAGAACAGTTCCTGGCATAGCCCAAAATCAAGTTACCAAACATCATTCCAATGCCAGCCCTGATCCAGCCATGAGAGCTGTGGTGGCCCCAGCACCAATAAACGTTGCAGCCATGTCAATGTCCCAGGGGGAAAAAAAACCAGTGGTGTGTAACTTCCCAGTCCTTCAATCTGGAATGAGGACGTGGCTGATTCAGGGAGGTTATTTAGTTGGTTTTTCTAGCTCAACATTTTTGTTTCGGTTTTAACCTACAAGACAGAACAACAAACAACAAGCTGTCATCCAAATATTTCCACTCTCATATCTGTTTTAACTTATCAGTTGTCTTCATGTTTTCTTCTTTGATGCTTGTGGGGAGAAAATATAAACTGTAATAGTGTCAGATCACATAGTGTCAGGCACACCTATGTTCATTTCTTAGATGTTTTTGTATCACTGAGAAAATAAACAAGCCTGCACAAAAGATATGAAATATGAAACTCCCCTCGTTTTTGCAAACTTACAAACCCTGAACCAGGAAATATAGGATGAATGGAATGTACCAGTATATCCAAAACTTAGCTTTAAACCAGTTTTAGGAGTATAAATCTATTATTGATAAATAGTCATATAAAAGATGAGAAATGCCAGAAGAAAGAGGACAGGGAGTCACAGCTTTAAAGATAGTGGGAGAAGGACAAGGCGAGGAGCACCTGCTAACCTCCAACCAAACACATTAATAACAAATGTGCTGCAAAACCCACAAGATGTTACCTGGTTTTGAGACTAAAACTAAATATGTGGATATTTTATTTTTGCTGCCTGGTATCATTGAAACTTTGGCAATAGAAATGGCCCAGCAGCGTTGCATGTGATAAGGGATCCTTTGCTGGTTTTCAAAGTTCTCTTACCCCCTTTCTGGATGCTGTAGCAGTTGTCCGCAGAAGACTTTCATGGCAGTAAAGGGCGATCCCCCCAGAAAATTGGCCATCACCAACAGATCTTCACCAATGATTCTTTAAGGTACCAGGAAGGAGAAAGACTTGTGAAAAGCTCTCAATTTGGATTTTGCCAACATGTTACCAAATGTATCCTGATGGCCCTCTCAACTGTAAGTGATCTTACTGGTACATAAGCAAACAAGTTGTACATAAATTTCTCTGTTTTGAGGGTATACATTGCCTGAAAATTTATTCTCAACTATCCTTCATCTGTTATACCTAAAGAAAGTCTCTTCCAAAAAAAAAAAAAGAAAGTCTCTTCCTCAAGACCACTTTTGGGTATATTTCAAAAGAATGTTCAATCATGCCACAAGGACATGTGTACAACTATGATTGTAGCAGCATTGTTTGTCATAAACAAAACCTGGAAGCAATCTAAATGCCTCTCGACTGAAGAATGGATAAGGAAAATGTGGTACATTTATACAATGGAATACTACACAACAGAAAAAAATAATGACATCTTGAATTTTGCAGGCAAATGGTTGGAGCTAGAAAACATCATTTTGAGTGAGGTAACCCAGACCCAGAAAGACAATTATGACATGTACTCACTCATAAGTGGTTTTTAAACATACAGCAAAAAAAAAAATCAGCCCACAAATCACAATCCCAGAGAACCTAGACAACAATGAGGACTCTATGAGAGACATACATGGATCTAATCTACATGGGAAGTAGAAAAAACAAGGTCTGAGTAAACTGGGAGCAAGGGGACCTTGGGAGAATGTTGAAGGGGAGGGGAGAGGCAAGGAGGGGAGCAGAAAAAAATCTAGAGCTCAATAAAAATCAATAAAAAAGAAAAGAAAAGAAAGTCTCTACCATGCCATGGACCCTAGAAACACATTCTCAAGAGAATCTGAATTCACCTTAGGAAGTCTGTCTCTGGAAACTGTGTAGATCCACACAAGACCCTCTGAATGTAGGTGAGTTGTATGACTGGGGCAATCTGTGGGGCCACTGGCAGTGGGACTAGGACTTATCCCTACTGCCTGAACTGGCTTTTTGGAGCCCATTCTCCTTGGAAGGATATCTTGCTCAGCCTAGATATAGGGAGGAGGGCCTTGGTCTTGCCTCAAAGTGATTTACCAGACTTAGTTGACTCCATGGGGAAGCCTTACCTTCTCTGAGGTGTAACATGAATGGTCCTGTTTGTTGTTGGGGTTTTCTGTCCTGCCTGGTATCCCACAACTGTTTAGCCCCAAAGAAAATTACACATAGGTCTCCATAAATTATAAGCTGATTGGCCC
This sequence comes from Neodon shergylaensis, assembly GCA_025134845.1. Taxonomy (NCBI): domain Eukaryota; kingdom Metazoa; phylum Chordata; class Mammalia; order Rodentia; family Cricetidae; genus Neodon; species Neodon shergylaensis. The sequence goes on along the minus strand of JABTXL010004655.1, from coordinate 531,961 downwards.
ATTAGCTCTAGCCTCTCACTGGCTGACTCTCACATCTTGATTAACCCATTTTTCTGATCCATGTTAGCCATGTGGCTCAGTACCTTTTTTCAGTGGGGCAGATCACATCCTGCTGCTTTGGTGATCTGGGCAGGAGTGGGAGTATTCAACTTCCTCCTTCCCAGAATTCTCCTGTTCTCATTACATCATTTTTACTTTCTGTCTTGTTTTCCCTCCTATATTTCCTGCCTGGCCAATCAGCATTTATTTAAAACACGATTGACAGAATACAGACAATTCTCCCACACCACTGAGGAGTGGATGGGGTATGAGGAGGGTGGAAGGTGGGGGAAAAGAAGGATTGAAGGGAGAATGAACTGGATTGGTATGTAAAATGAGAATACATTGTTTTAAAAAATAAATTAAAAAGGATGGAGAAAATGAAGTCTGTCTCCTATTTTTGTTCCCTCAGCCATGCAGTTTGTGAATGCTTCCTCTATTTTCTTCTCTTTTCATTTCTAATGGTTTATTTCTCTTCTTAAAAGGCAGATCTCTGTTAATAAGGAAAGATTTTCTGATCCAATCCTTACTTGGACACTGCTCTTGCAAAAGACCTAGATTTGGCTCCCAGAATTCACTTGGTGGGTCATAACAATCAGTATTATTATGATAGTGCTCTCTTCTGGGCACTGTAGACATTACATACATATGTGCCATTTACAAACAGGTAAAGGCAAAACATACATACAAATAAACCCTTTAGAAATTAAAAAAAAAACTTACTCAGATTATTGTTAGGATTTTAATTTTTGACTGACATAAAAAGTAACACTCAAGAAAACAAGACATTTTTATGTTCTTTCCAAACCCATCATCTTCTATGATGATAATAAATTGTTGAGCTGTTGTTTAGAAACTGCTGTTTGTCTCTTCTTCTTTTTTTTTTTTTGGTCCTCCCCTCCTTTGTTGATTTGTTCTGCTACATTGAGTGCCTATCTGAAATCTTGGCACTGCACCTCTTGTGTTTTATTTTATCTATTTTATTTGTTTTGTTTATCTAGAAGTTTTATACTATAATTGATGATGAATGAAGAATCTTGCAACCAGGAGATGTTTTGTTATATTTTCTGCTCTAAAGAAGAACGACTGAGAAGTTGATCTGGATCACCAGTGGGATGACAATACTGAAAGTAGAAGGCTTTTTTTTTTATCTGAGTCTCTCTTTTTAATGTATGTATGTATGTATGTATGTATGCATGCACTTTACAGACTGGCCACAATTTCCTCTCCTTCTTTTCCTCCCAGTGCCCTCCCCCAGTCTACCTCTATTTCCATCCCCAAATACTCTTCTCATCCTCTGTTTCTGTTCAAGAAAGGCCAGGGTGGGAGGAGGGGGAGGGAAATGGGAGGCTGGGAGGAGGCGGAAACTTTTTTTTCCTTTTCTCAATAAAAAATTAAAAAAAAAAATTCTATCCTACTTCTTTAAAAAAACACTTCATAGATAAGACAAAGCTACTAGGAAGTACAGCCTGGTTGGATTAAACATACAAGCATCCATTCATTACCAGGTAAAAGTACAAATAAAACTGAACCTTCAATTTAAAAAAAAAAAAGAAAGAAAGGCCAGGTCTCCTAAGAGTATAAACAAAACATGGCATATAAAGTTGCAGTAAGCATCTCCCCATGTATTAAGACCCAATATGAGAAATAGTGTCCCAAAAACCAATAAAAGAGTCAGATACAGACCCTGATGGAAAAGAATAGGAGACATACTTCTTTTCCCCTTTTTTAAATTTATTTTTCAAAACAATGTATTCTCATTTCACATACCAATCCCAGTTCCCTCTCCCTTCCTTCCTTTTGTTCCCCCCAAACTTCCACCCACCTCACAGCCTATCCACTCCTCAGAGAGAGTAAGGTTTCCGATTGGGAGTCAACAAAGTCTAGTAAATCAATTTGAAGCAAGACCCATTTGAGTACAGAGAGAAAAAAGAGAGGGCCAATAAAATATATAGAAAATAAACTATAAAGATGTATAAATGCTCTAGCCTGTGTAAATTTCTCCATAAGATTTGATATTCTGTAAGGAAATAATTATAAAATAGATGTATTACTTTATAACTGCAAATTGAGTAACATTAATATTGCAAAGGGTTGAAGACAGATTTTTAAAAGAGGAAACATTCTGGATAGCTTTGCAATTAAACTAGTGTTGATATCAAGCAAATTGCCAAACAAAAAAATGTTAATTCCAAACTCTATAATCAGAATAAAAATTCAAGATATGTAGTCAAAAAAACAAAGGAAATCAAAGACACTCCCTAGAAAATATCTATTAGTCAAAAGAATGAAAGAATTGGAACTAGAAAACTGAAACATAACAAATACAAAAATGAAATCAGAATAGTAGAATCAACCTTAATTTACAAGAAATCACAGTGCGTATGAATGGAGTGAATCTCTGATTTTAGATCAAAACGAACTCTTCCAATTTGTTGTGATTTCATTTCTTTTTACTATTGTTTTTGAGACAGATCCTCACTATGTCATTCAAGATGCTCTTGACCTTGCTATTCTCCTAGTCCAGCCTTGCAAGTGCTGGCATAACAGAAGTGGATAAACAGTCCAGATCTATCAGTAATCATTTAAAATGTTGACTTTCATAGGGGCTACATGATATCCTGACCTTCACAGGCAAGTGAATGGTACTGAGACTGGATGCAGTGCAACACAACTGTAACGTAGCAGTTGGGATGCTTAGGCTGGTCAAAGATCAATGGGACTACATAAGTACAAACTATCTAAAATACAGAAAGGATGGAAGAAAGAAAGGATGGAAGGAAGGAAGGAAGGAAGGAAGGAAGGAAGGAAGGAAGGAAGGAA
>JABTXL010004655.1:428330-529089 GCA_025134845.1 Neodon shergylaensis | reverse complement strand
AAGGAAGGAAGGAAGGAAGGAAGGAAGGAAGGAAGGAAAGAGAGAAAAGGAGGAAGGAGGAAAGAAAAAGAGAAAAGGAGGGAGGAGGAAGAAGGAAGAAAAGAAAAGAAAACAAAGAACAGGAAAGGAAAAAGCTTGGATATAAATTTATATTTTGGAAGATAACTCAATTTATCAACAACAAAAATGAAATATTAAAACTATAAAATTTTTTCAGTAACACAGATATTTACATTTTCAGAAATTTTGATTTGGTAGTTATTTCTTAAACATTAAGAAAATGCAAAATAATCAAAGAAAACTGTAGGTTAGCCAGACATCATAAGATTACATACTTGTCTTTTTTAAAATGTCATCAAAAAGAAAATGCAACCATGGAACAGAATGTTAGAAATGTTTACATAAGAAGTACCTAAGAGGATCAGTTATTAAAATAGGCTTTGATAATGGCTTCTAGAATATGTTTTTAAATCTCTTACAATGTATGAAACAAAACTACCAAAACTCCATTTAAGAATATCAAGAGCACTGAAAACCATGCCCAGTGAAGATATACAATTTAACAATTACCCACAGGAGAAAAATGCAATGTCTCCAGTGACCAGAGAGGGAAGATGTCATTTCATAGGTATGATAGTATTTAATGAGACTCCTACCTGGTCAAGTGCCAAGAATAAGGAAATGCTGAGTTCTCACCCCAAATAATACATATATATTATCTTATCTAAAGCTTAAGAAATATCACAAGTGGCGGGGGTGGAAAAAATTGAGGAGCACTGGGTGTGCCATGGCTGATGAAACTACCAACTCAAGTCAGCAATTGCTACCTGCACAAGATTGGACCCTTCAACATTCCATCATGGAGTGGGCGGGGACTTGTAAGGTTTCATCTCACCCTGGGCAGTAACTAATGGGGTAGGGAAGTCATACTCCTCTAAAGCAACCACCAGGAAATTACTATTGCTCCAGTAAATAACCCCCCAAAATTGACATACAGTTACTACTAATTAAATGTGTGGACCACAAAAAAATACAAGATGAAAATAGGGAGATTAAGAAGGAAGGTTTGTTGAGCAGGAAAAACTGTATGATCTTTTAAATCACGTAATGAAAAGTGTGGCTAAATGAAAACCTCATACACTGATCCTGGGATGTAAGTGATGGCAAGAGTTTGGCAAATACCTCTTGTTGTTACATGTTGTTATATGTAAAACTCACAGTACAACCAACAGCTTTACACAAATGTAACAAAGAAGTAAAAATGAATGTTCCATGCACATTCTTATGAGTTAATATTTTTAACTGAAAGTGCTAGCAACACAAATATTAATCAACTGATAAATATCATGATACATGACTCTTGATGGAATATTATTTGCCATAAAAATAATCTTTCAGGCAAAAAAATGAATGAAGTTAAAAAGCATTATAGTCAGTGAGAAAGAAACACAAAAGCCATGCGCTGGAAAACCTCCTTTTTATGAAATGTTCATTTAGTGAGATCTCCAGAGAAGCAAAGTAGATCTATGTTGTTGAGACCTGGGAATGGAGCCGATGGAGAGGACTGTAAATGGATAAGTTGTCTTCTTCCCTTCTGTCCTTCATTTACATTTGTCCCTTTTGCAAAATATTTGCTCTACGAGAAACCAAGTCTGAAAGTGAATTGTCTCTAGGTTTCAAAAAGTTGTAGTTTAGGAAAACTGTAGCTTCTATTAACCTTGACCTTGGTGATTTATCACCAGCCTTAAGTATCTTCTTTATTTGAATCAGCTCAATACTCTACTGCATAACAACTCTTTGCTTTTAAATTGAGTCATTGTTACAACAACAAAGATATATGTACATTCCACAAAGACTACATTTGTTTGTATAACAGTCTATTGAAAATCATTGAGATTGTACTACAATGTCCAGGCCTGGGATGTGGATGAAGGATGATGACCTTTATGGAAAATATAAAAGACTAAAATCTATACACTCATATTCTGTACACAAAGTAGGGTTTGTATAGAATATCACCATGAAGAACATAGAGTATTACAAATTATATTAGTGAACGCTTGCTTGAGCATAAATTTCTGCCGCAATATTTGAATACTGCCATTCCATTATCTAATGTCTTTTATCACTGGGAAAAATAAAAAATAATAAAAATACTCATAGATATAAGAAATTCATATTTCTGACAACCAATGTAAACAGAATGTAGTCCAGAGCAGCAAGAGCAATATGTGTGATTCATTATTCTGTTTATTTTAATAAAAAAGAGTAAAGTGGGTGGGAGAATGACATTCTGAGAATTAATATAGTAATCAGTTTTTCTAGAATTCCTGAGAGTTAACCACGCATTTCTTTGTAAGGGCCAGTTATGAATGCAGGGATGACCACAGTGTCTGAGGAACATAAGTTAGGAGAGAAGTGTTTATTTCCTCAGGAGCACTGTTCCCCAACTCACACATACATAGCAAGTTTCTATATTGCTCATGGGAAGACATTGTTTCTAGTTCTAAATACACTCTTTCCTGAGGTAGGTTTTATTAAAGATAATCAGAACCATTGTATTATGTTCATTAAAGATTGAGAATCAATGCAAAAGATATTCCAGACATAGCTTGGATAATGATTTCTAAAAACTTTTTAATGACTTGTTTCCATTAAAATATTTCTAAAAATATGTTTAAAAACAAAATAACCAGGCCAGCAAAAATAGTGCATTAAGTAATTTCACAGAAGGAAAGACTTTGTAATAAACCTAAGAAATTTGGAATTGCTGTATAACTGTGGTAGTTTCTTACTATATAGGCATCTTCAGTGAAGCCATGCAAGTTTTGCTTTGTTGTGCTTGTTGAAAGGAATAATTCAAGAGAGAACAGAAGGTAATTCTTCCTGTAGGCCCTAACAAAGGATATCCGGACAAAGGAAGATGTTCTCCCATCTCCAACTATCCACCTGGTTATCATGGTGGATTCTCTCTTATTGCTCTTAAGGGTATCTAGTGATATAGTGTTATATGAAATACTGAACTTTGAATATATATATATATATATATATATATATCCATTAGCATTTACTTAGTCAATGCACAAATGGATTGAACAAATTTCAGAAAAAATAATTTTTCATCTGAAAGATTTCTTTATTAAGATATACACCCCAAACTTAGAAGGGGATATAACAACTGTTACCACTAACCTTTTTTTTCAAGGTGCTAAATACAATCGTAAGCCAAATTTTTAATCCATGAAACATATCTTGATCATATTCACCCCTCATTTCTCCCCAAACTGCTCACAGATACAACCCAAATTCCCATGCCCCCTCCCAATTTAATGTCATCTTCTTTCTTCGTTAAAACTCTTCTCTCATTTACTACATCCTAACATAGACCAGTTCCCCTCCCTCCACCCCACCCTCTCCCAAACCCCACCTGCCCTCTCTCTCAGAAGCACTCTTCCTCCATTTCCCTTCAGAAATAAGCAGCTTTCCAGGGATATCAACCATACAAAGCATAACAAGATATAACAACCCCATAGGGTGAAAAGGGTCTCAAAAGCATACAAAACAGTTAGAGATAGCACTCCCCCAATGATTCCAACTCTTAGGAGTCCCACAAGAACACCATGTTGTACTTTTATTTTTTCATGTTTTTAAATAATAGTGACAGATGTTATTTTATTTTTTTACAAATGTATTAAAAGTACCAGATGACACCGTGTCAGAAAAACAAACTGAAGGAGCACACAGGAACACTTTATGTTATCTTTGAGAAAATTTTGTAAAACAAAAATTACTCCAAAATAAAATGTTTACTTTTTTTTTATTTTAGCTTATTCATTAAGATTTTTTAATACAGTCTTTTCACATTTTACATATTTATCCCCTTTCCCGCTTCCTCCCCTCCTCCTGCTTCCTCCATTTTCCCCCCACCCCACCTCCACATCCATTCCACAAGAAGAATAGGCCTTCCCATGTCCCAACAAGTCTGACATTTCACTGGAGGCAACAGCAAGGCCCTCCCCGTACCTAGGCTGAGCAAGGTGTCCTTCCAAAAGGAATGTGTTCCTAGACACCAGTACAAACACTAGGCCTGTATCCTGGTCCCACTGCCAGTGGCCCCACGGTCTCTCCAAGCCTCACAACTGTCCCCCCACATTCAATAGGCCTAGTTTGGTCCTATGTAGGTTTGCCCGCTATCTGTCCAGAGTCAGTGACCTCTTGCTAGCTTAGATCAGCTGTTTTTGTGGGTATCACCATCATGGTTTTTATCCCTTTGCTCATATTATTGCTCCTCCATCTCTTGGGTTGGTCCCAGGTAGTTTGGCTCAGGGCTTCACTGTGGATCTCTGTATCTGCTTCCATCAGTTGCTGGTTGAAGGTTCTATGATGACAATTAAGGTAGTCACCAGTCGAATTATAGGGAGAGGCCAGTTTAGGCATCCTTTCTACTCTTGATTAGAGTCTTAGCTGGGGTCATCCTTAAGGTTCCTGGGAATTTCCATAGTGCTATGTTTCTTGATAGCCCTTTAATCAAAATATGTTTCCTTTCTCTCCCTCATTGTCTTTTCCCCTTCTTGAACAATCCACTCCCTCATGTTCTCCTCCTCCCTCCCCTTCTCCCCCACACCATCCCCTTCCACCTTTCCTACTTCCTCACTACTAATTTTCTCAGGATTTCTTGTCTGTTTCCCCTTCCCCAGGGGTAGGGTATCCAAGTATGTTTCTCTTAGGGTTCTCCTTGATACCTGTCTTCTCTATGATTGTGGAATATATGTATGTTATCACATCACCATGGCTTAACGACAGAATTCAATAGCAACGCTAACTGCAGAAAGCCTAAAAATTCATGGAAATTGAACAGCGCTCAAGTGAATCAATGATGCGTCAAAAAAGAAATAAAGAAATTAAGGACTTCTGAAAATTCAATGAAAATGAATGCACAACATACCCAAACTTATGGGACACTTTAAAAGAAGTGCTAAGAGGAAAGTTCATAGCACTAAGTGCTTACATAAAGAACCTGGAGATATCTCACACAAGTGACTTAATAGCACATCTGAAAGCTCTAGAACAAAGAGAACCATATTCACGCAGGAGGAGGAGAAGCCAGAAAATAATCAAATTGAGGGCTAAAATCAATAAAATAGAAGCAAAGAATCAATGAGACAAAGAGTTGGTTCTTTGAGAAAATTAGCAAAATAGACAAACCCTCATCCAAACTAACCAAAAGGTAGAGACAGATGCAAATTAACAAGACCATTTTGTAATTTTTATAAAAAAGCAATGTGTGAGAGAAAGATGCCATGCAACAGAGCTCAGGTGGAGAGGTTTATTATTGGGGAAAAGTGAGTGGGAAATGGGGTAAGGGAAACCAACCTCTGGGAATGGGAGTAACAGAAGAGAAGAGAGAGGCAGAGAGAAACAAAGACACAGACAGACAGAACAGCAGAAAGAAAATGAGAAAGGGTGAGACAGAAGGTGGGCAAAGACCACCTTTAAAAGGGAGCGAAGCTAACCTGCACAGGGTATTCATAGTGGCTGCAGCTGAAGATGTACCCTGTCAGGACATCAAGTGCCAGCCAGTACAGATGCCTGAACACTAACACACCAAGCTTCACAAACATAACATATATTCAAAAACATAACTCATAGCAATGTAAACTTCCTAATTGTTGCTTCAGTCTCTATGAGCCCCTACGATACCTGCTTATTTGATTCTGTGGGCCATGTCCTCGAGGTATCCCTGACCCCTCTGGTCCTACAATCCTTCTCATCTTCCATAGGGTTTCTGGAGTTCCATCTAATATTTGTCTGTGTGCATCCACACCTGCTTCTATCAGTTGCTGGATGAAGCCTTTCTAACAATAATTATGCTAGTCTCTGGCATACAAGTATAGCATAATATCATTGGGAATCATTTAATATTTTTTTGGCCATGGTTATTTCTATTGTAGGTCTCTGGGCTATCCAGCCTCTGATTGCTGGCCCTGTAGTTAGTATCAGATGTGGACTCCATCTATAACATGGGTCTCAGGTTGGGCCAGTCATGGTTGGCCACTCACAAATTCTGTACCACCATTATCCCAGCACACTTTTCAGGCAGTTAACTTTGTAGGTCAAAGGTTTTGTGGCTGGGTTGATCCCCTGGTTCCACTCCTGGAAGCCTTGCCTGGTTACAGATGATGATCAATTCAGGTTCTGTGGCCCCCATTCCTAATTGTCTTCATTAGGGTCACCCTCATACATTCCAGGGAGTTTCGATGGTTTTAAATTTCCACGGCATCCTTGATACGTACCCCAGTAATGGTTCTCCCTTCATCTCCAACCTGATACCTCCTGTTCCTATCCCCTACAGACCCAGTTCTGGTACCAGTAATATTAATATTTTGCTGTCATTTTTTTTTTTTATTTTCAGACAGGACCTCATGTATCCCAAGTCAGTCTCAGATTCTTGATCCACTTGTCTCAGTCTCTTGATTACTAGGATTATAAGCATGCCGAGATCAGACTAGATTGGGCGTGTTCAGGGTGGTATGGCCATAGACTAAGATCTGACTCTTAACATTATGAATTATTTTACATGTATTATTTTTATATAATAAATTATATATAATAAGTTATATATAATAAATTATGTAGAATAAATTAACAAACACTTTATTAACATTTCCTGCTATTTGACAATCATGTCACTAAAGAAAGAGTTTTACCTGGTCATTTTTTCACAATATTGGATAATTTTATTTCTGTTTCTTTTAGTTTTTAATGTGCCAAAACTCATTTTGACTTTTTTTTCAATTTCATGGTTAGTACGTAGCTAAGTATATTATGCTGATTAATCAATCTATAACATTCTACATTTTTAATTAAAGTTTCATCTTACTTCTTGATTGATTTTATGTTACACAACACTGAATAATTTGTGAAGTTGAGTCGCTTTAATATATAAAGAGTATCCTGTAAGTATTATCTTATCCATTGATAAGACCAGCTGTTATTTATTTTTTTCAAAACTGAGGCCTCCTTTTTTTTTGTCTTACTTTGCTATATTGACAAAGACACACATTAAACATTGAGTCATAAACACTGACGGTGATGTGAGGCACATCACATTGATTCTGTCTGAGGAAGAAAACCTGTCTTGTACCATTTTCCCATTAACACATTTTCACAAACAGCTTTGCCAAAATCAATATAATCTTGTCACTGTCCATTTACCAAAGCTATTGATCACAAATGGTACTGCAGTTTCGCAATCATTTCTTTTTATTTGTGGTTATATGGTTTTTAAAATTATATCCACTGATTCCTTTGGAATTTTATAAAATAAAAATATATCAGTGTTTACCAGGATACAGATTTTCAAGAAATAAAGTCTTCCTGTGATCCTTAATTGTTCTTCTGTGTTATTCCTGTTCTCTGACATTTTAGCGATTGGTTGCCATTAAATCTTAGTGGTTTAATGAGTGTACTTCGAAGGACATTGTTATTGATCACATGGGGATGTCTCTCAGCTTTTTCTGTATTTTGAAGTTTTTCATACTGCTTCTTTCTCATTGCTTCTAGAAACATCATTTTTTTCCGTGATTCTTTATATTCTTTTTCATTTTGGGAGACTCTAATTATATGCATTTTGGAATGTTGAATCTCACAGTTGTACACGGACTTTCAGAACACTTCTTGATTTTCACTGTTCCTTATTTTACATGTGTTAAGATAGCGTGCCTGTTTCAATACACAAAGAACTCATGCAACTTGACATCAAAAGAACAAATAATTCAATAAAAAATGGCATATAGAAAACAAAAACTCAACATAAAATCTCAAATGATTGAAAGACACTTAAGGAAAAGCTCAGCATCATCATCCATCAGAAAATGCAAATCAAAATAATCTGAGATTCCATATTATACTTGTCACAATGGCCAAAATAAAAAACACTGGTGACAGTTTATGCTGGGGAGGATGTGGGGTAAAGGAAACACTCCTCTATTGCTGGTTAAATGCAAACTGGTACAGTATTTTGGAAATGAGTATCGTTATTTCTCGGAAAATTAGGAAACAATCTACCTCAAGACTCAGTAATACCACTCTTGGGTATATACTAAAAGGATGTTCAATTATATCATTGAGTACATATATGTGCTCAACTATGCTTATAGCAGCATTATTTGTAATATCAGGAACCTGAAAACAATTGAGATGTCCCTCAGCTGAAAGACAGATAAAGAAATTATTGTACATTTATACAATGAAGGAATACACAACAGTAAAAAATAATGGCACCTTAAATTTGCATACACATGGATGGAGCTAGCAAAAAACATATTGATTGAAGCAACTCAGGCCCAGAAAGACAAATATAACATGTGTTCAATCATACGTAACTTTTCAAAATAAGGCAAGGAAAAACCAACCTACAGTATACAACCCCAGGCAACCTAAACAACAAAAGGGACCCTAAATAAAATATATATGGATCTACATAAGAAGGAGAGAAAGACAAGATCTCCTGAGGAAATTGGGAGTATAGAGGTCATGGGAGAGGGTAAAAGTGGAGGGGGAAGAAGGGAAGGCAACGGAGAAAAATGTACAGCTCAATAAAAAATAATAGTAATAATAGTAATGAATAATAATAAAAGAAATGTATATTTAAGAATATCTTCACTCGGGGCTGGAGAGATGGCTCAGTGGTTAAGAGCATTGCCTGCTCTTCCAAAGGTCATGAGTTCAATTCCCAGCAACCACATGGTGGCTCACAACCATCTGTAATGAGGTCTGGTGCCCTCTTCTGGCCAGCAGGCATACACACTGACAGAATATTGTAAACATAACAAATAAATAAATATTTAAAAAAAAAAAGAATATCTTCACTTCTAAATGGAAGTCAAAAAATGTTATATTGGAGGATACAGTTATGCCTTTGCTTCCGCAGGAAACAAAAAGTTATTGTACTCTTCAAATTTAATAAAGATCACATTTGATTGGGGAAGATCTAAAAAGCTTGACTACAGACATGAAAAAGGAAACCGAGAAAGACAGGTGACATATATGTTGATCCTTCTATTATGAGAACTGGTCTGAGACTGGACGAAACATGGTAAATTTTATTGGCTACAGAATCTTCATGACATATTATTACATACAGGCCTTTCATATGGCATGGATAGAGGTTTGGTTATACAGGCAAACAAGTTTTTAAAGTTAACAAATGCCTTTTATCTACTCAAACATAAACCAAAATATTATCTTAAGGGCTGGGTGGTGATGGCACATGCCTTTAATGCCATCACTCAAGAAGAAGAGACAGGCATATCTCTGTGAGTTTGGGGCTACCCTGGTCTACAAGAGCTATTTTCAGGACACGCTCCAAAGGTACAGTGAAACCCTGTCTCAAAAAATCAAAACAAAAATCATCTTTAGCTGGTTTGTTGAACATACTGCATATTCTATACATCTGTTAAAATAAATATGCATGTTACCTTTAAAAGTTTTTGTGTTTTCTAAACAAAAGGACCAGACACCAATACAGACAAGCAGCCCAGGTGACCCACCCTCTCAGAATTCCTCTGTAGCAGTTTCCTCAAAAATCTACATCAAGAAAATTTTCAAAGCTGCTAACTGAAATTGTCCAGCCTCACAGACTTCTCCAGCCTGAGTTAAGATAATTCCTACATCTTCCAGATCACACTGAGACTAGGCAAAACCTACCTCTCCCAGAATTTGAATTTACCTTAATTTTTTCAGGGTTCCCTAAAAATTCCATCACCTCCAAAAAACAGGAAGAATTCTAGAGGACAAAACTCCCACACTCCCAATAGGTGGGGTGTACAGCTTTTGGTCATTCAGTGAGTTATGGATCTTTGTTTTCATTTAAGGATGTTAGTTTCAAGTTATAATTGGTAGTGGTCAGAAGAAAAGCTAGACAAAGGAGATTTGATTCAGGAATATATTTTCAAAGGGAAGGGATAGAGTATAGAAATAATAGAAGAAAAATGTAGTTCACTGAATCTACTTTTAAACTAAAAATCATCTATTAATCTTAAATATTTTAAATTGGTATTTTTATATATTGATACAAAATAAAGTTATTTTTATTATACTGTATATATGTTTCTATCCTTGTTCAAGGTGTTATACAGTTTATTTAATATTGTAATGTAAGATTCTAGTCCTTGAAAGCTAATATAATCATTTTAGAATAATTTAGAAATACAGGTTATTAGTTATATATAACAATCAAACTTGTAGTCATGTTAGATATGTTTTTAAGGTCAAACTGAGATATAGATAGATGGTCTTCAGACACTTCAAAACCCTACAGAATATGGAATTTAAAATGTTTTAGTAGCATAAGGCATCTCATGACAGTGAGACATGTCTACTCCTGGCAGCACTTCATAAAAGGATGGTGGACATTAAAAAACCTCCATATGGAGTTTACTTTCAATATGACAAAGCCAGCCATTTGAACAAGAAACTGCCCTTGCCTCAACTGTTAATAGTATGCTGTCCAAATTGGATGAGCAGGACACAAGTGAAGGTGACTGTCAAACTTTGCCAAGACAAGATGGTCCAGTCTTTCCAAATTCCTACTTCACAGAAATATTTGCCAGATATTCTAGCCCTGTAGTGTTAGAATTTTCAGGTCCAGTTGTTGTAGGGTTTTAGGATACATGCTTTCTGGTGTTGTTATATTGCCTTTTGTTTTATTGATTGTGTACTTTTTTTTTTGTGGGGAAGGCTTCAAGGCAGGGTTTTTCCGTAGCTTTGGAGAGTCTCCTGGAACTCGCTCTTGTAGACCAGGCTGGCTTTGATCTCACAGTGATTTGCCTACCTCTGCTTCCCGAGAGCTGGTATTAAAGCACCGCCTCCCGGCTTTTTTTTTATTTCCCCATCTCCCCTTACCCTCATCCCACCCCACCCCACCCTCAAGATTCCAATTTTTTCCCCGGCAATTTTGTCTACTTCCCATATCCAGGAGGATAACTATATGTTTTTCTTTGGGTTCACCTTCTTATTTAGCTTCTTTAGGATCACCAATTATAGACTCCATAACCTTTATTTATGGCTAGAATCCAATTATGAGTGAGTACATCCCATGTTCATCTTTTTGGGTCTGGGTTACCTCACTCAGGATAGTGTTTTCTATTTCCATCCATTTGCATGCAAAATTCGAGAAGTCATTGTTTTTTACCGCAGCGTAGTATTCTAATGTGTATATATTCCACACTTTCTTCATCCATTCTTCCATTGAAGGACATTTCGGTTGTTTCCAGGTTCTGGCTATTACAAATAATACTGCTATGAATATAGTTGAACAAATGCTTTTGTCATATGATAGGGCCTCTCTTGGGTATATTCCCAAGAGTGGTATTGCTGGGTCCAGGGGTAGGTTGATCAAGAATTTCCTGAGAAACCGCCACACTGCTTTCCAAAGTGGTTGCACAAGTTTGCATTCCCACCAGCAATGGATGAGTGTACCCCTTTCTCCACAACCTCTCCAGCAAAGGCTATCATTGGTGTTTTTGATTTTAGCCATTCTGACAGGTGTGAGATGATATCTCAAAGTTGTTTTGATGTGCATTTCCCTGATCGCTAAGGAAGTCGAGCATGACCTTAAGTGTCTTTTGGCCATTTGAACTTCTTCTGTTGAGAATTCTCTGTTCAGTTCAGTGCCCCATTTTTTAATTGGGTTAATTAGCATTTTAAAGTCTAGTTTCTTGAGTTCTTTATATATTTTGGAGATCAGACCTTTGTCTGTTGCAGGGTTGGTGAAGATCTTCTCCCAGTCAGTAGGTTACCATTTTGTCTTAGTGACAGTGTCCTTTGCTTTACAGTAGCTTCTCAGTTTTAGTAGGTCCCATTTATTCAATGTTGCCCTTAATGTCTGTGCTGCTGGGGTTATACATAGGAAGCGATCTCCTGTGCCCATCTGTTGTAGGGTACTTCCCACTTTCTCTTCTATCAAGTTCAGTGTGTTAGGACCGATATTGAGGTCTTTGATCCATTTGGACTTGAGTTTTGTGCATGGTGATAGATATGGGTCTATTTTCATTCTTTTACAGGTTGACATCCAGTTGTGCCAGCACCATTTTTTGAAGATGCTTTCTCTATTCCATTGTATACTTTTAGCTCCTTTATCGAAAATGAGGTGTTCATAGGTTTGTGGGCTAAAAACCTGGTCTTCTATACGATTCCATTGGTCGATTTCTCTGTTTTTATGCCAGTACCACACTGTTTTCATTACTGTAGCTCTGCAATAGAGTTTGAAGTCAGGGATGGTAATGCCTCCAGAAGATCCTTTATTGTATAAGATTGTTTTGGCTATCCTGGGTTTTTTGTTTTTCCATATAAAGTTGATTATTGTCCTCTCAAGATCTGTGAAGAATTTTGATGGGACCTTGATGGGGATTGCATTGAATCTATAAATTGCCTTTGGTAGAATTGCCATTTTTACTATGTTGATCCTCCCAATCCAAGAGCAAGGGAGGTCCTTCCATTTTCTGGTATCCTCTTCAATTTCTTTCTTCAATGCCTTAAAGTTCTTGTCAAATAGATCTTTCACTTCCTTGGTTAGAGTTACCCCAAGATATTTTATGCCTATTCTGCCTCCCGGCTTTGATTGTGTTCTTAACATTGTCATTTAGGCACCTGGATTTGGGATGATTATAGTTCTTGGTGCTGATTTCTGTGTTTGTCTTTGTTGGATGGGTGTTTTGCTCCTTGGTTTCTGTTTCCTTTCTGGTCTTCTGTACTGTATAGCCAAGGGTTCGGGTAATTGGTGAGTCTGCAGGTACAATAACATGTCTTCACTGTGTTTTGGGGGGCCTTGGGTCCCTTGATGGAGTCTGGCTTAAGTAAAGCCTGAGTCTACTTCTCGGGTGCCTAGGGTTAGTGTGGCCTCTACTAGAGCTTCTCAGGCTGTTCTTCCAATGATTGTGGACTCCACCTGGGCCTCTGGAGACTGCTGATGTTCTGGGGGAAGGGCCAGCCATTGGGAGGTGATGAGGTAGTAGGGGTTGAGTGGTAGATTGGATTTTAGGGGAGCAGAACCAATAGGGTGGCAGCAGTCTAGCTGGCAGGCAGGTCACTATTTCACCATAGACTGAACCAGGTGAGGGCTGCACCAGAGCAACGGGGTTCTGCCAGAAGTGAGTACAGGGACCAGCAGCAATGCTAATGCTAAATTGAGAACATGTGTGCCACAGGACACGAAGGTCACTCATCAGTTGTGGCTATCATCATCTGTGTCTCTGTGGAGGAAGTCCACTGGTGTTAGGGGCAGGACCAGTCTCAACAGGACCAGGGATGAAGTGAGATGGCTTGGGCCTGTGGAAGGGTTGTAGGGGGCAGAATCCAAGGAGGAGAATAGTTCCAGCGGCAGGTGGGTCACTCACTAGTTCTGGCATGTGTCCTCAGTTTATCTTGGCCCTCCTTAGTTCTGTCATTTGACCCTTTACTATAGAAGAGCACATACCTTTTAATGTACTTCGTAGGTGGCAACTTTTCCTTCAAATAAATTCATTTTTTTTCTACCCTTGTATTTAGCTCTTTATATATCTGGTCAAAATATTCTGAGGACTCTCCAGAATGATTCTCTCTATGCCTCATCAAACTCAAGTAGAATCTAGCTTTAGCAAAAGCAAATAAATGCCAAATCTCTCCCTCTGAGTCACTTTGGCAGGAAGGATACAGGAAGTAATTTC
Organism: Neodon shergylaensis; assembly: GCA_025134845.1. Lineage (NCBI taxonomy): Eukaryota > Metazoa > Chordata > Mammalia > Rodentia > Cricetidae > Neodon > Neodon shergylaensis. The sequence goes on along the minus strand of JABTXL010004655.1, from coordinate 515,383 downwards.
AACTTTAAAGTGACTGGGGGGGGGATGGTAATGACCATAGTTTTCACTTGCTGTCAGCGTGTCCACACCATTGTTAATTTCCCTCTTGCATTTTCTTATTAACCGGCATATTGACTGTGGTAATGTAGTAATTTATACCTTAGTTTCTACTGTTTTTATTATTATAGTTCATAGAACATCATAGATTAAATGTTGATCACTCAAAATGCATGAAAACAAATGTGCTTCCAATTTTAGAGATTTGGAAAATATTCATAGAAACTTTCTAGTGAAGCTACCCAAATCCAAAAATCTAGAAGCAGAATGCTCCAAAATTTTTAATTAGAAAAGTTTAGATTCAGGGGGATATTTTTATTTCTGTTTTTCACAATAGGAATGCCAAATCTGTACTGTAAATAATAAGTATATATGAATTCTTCTCAACCAACCACAAATAATTTTGCATATTTTTGTATTTATATCATTTAGTATGATTACCTTTATCATCAGTTGGTCTGATATCAGTGAAAACAGGAATTGCACATCATCTAAAATTTAATATTACTTGAACAGGCTTAACTGAATTGGAGTCTACATTGCAACTGCGGCTAGGTAGCTTATTTGAAGTATTTTCAATCTATTTCCAGCGCTTTCTCAGTACAGCTCAATTGCAACTCTAATTATCTGATGCATTTTTGTGGAAATTCACCGGGAAGGAAATGGAAATAGAGTCGCAAGAGACAGACTTTAAATGTGAGGCTCTGTTTTAAAACCTACTGCAATATCCACAGACTTCTGACAGGCAAAATCCTTTTGATAAGGTATTGATTAATGTTTTTCAGCTGTAAACTTTCATCTGTGCATGCGGGTAGACACAGATCTCTTGTCACCTGAGGCAGTCAGACTCGCAGGAGGTCATTGCAACTGCTTCTCATATCTGCCACTCTTTGACGTTTTAGTTTGCCAGACTATGCCAAAGGTTGGTGAGAGACTAGAAAGATTGTTTTCAAGCTGTGATTGGGGTAGCCTTTTTTTTTTTCTAAGAGCAGCTGCCGCTATGTAAAGCTGACATGAAAAAGATAAACTATACCAGGTCTCTATAAAGAACAAGTATCTGTCTCTTTGCCACATGGCTTTCACCTCTACACTGCATAAATTGTCTTAGTATATGCCAATGGATTTTATACCCATTTCAAAGGAACATTTCAATCAAGGTACCCATTACACAAAACATAAGATATTTATGGCAGTGAAAATATAACAGAATTCTATGCAGAATGAGGAGAGGTGATTTTTCAAATGGAAATGCGGGTCATAAAAAGAGAAGAAAATATTAAAGATCTTTGCTACCTGCTTCTGCAAGGTTAGCATTAAGATGTTAAAGTGAGAAAGAGCATTGAGATAAGAGCAGGGGAAAGGGAGAAATAGATATCTTTTAGGAGCTTTGCAGTGAATTGAGTAAATAAGCTAAGTGATGATCTCAAATATAAAATCCGCCCCAGCAAGTGGTGCTCCTACTGACCACACATGACTGCTGCCTCTTCAATTGAATAATGAAACAGCAGGCACTCTCTAGAGAGGATTCATGACAAAAATAGCCAAAGTGTATTCATTATGAATCACATGCTCTGTCTGAAATAAGAGGAAACCTTTCAGGAAAGACTAAGAATTCCCCAGGCCCTCATTACTGCAGTCAAAACAAAAAGAAAGAAATAGGAATGGGTCTCTCTTTTCATCTAAATGACGGATGTGGAGAAAACACCATCATTTGGCTTCAGTGAGCTTCTTGGCTTTTTAAAGGATATTTCTAATTCATCAAACTTAAGAACACATTGTGGAAAGTATTTCACTTTTATCTTTAATTTATAATGCTCGGTTTACTTTCATTTATGAGTGTCCCTATATGTTATTACAAATTTCTCAGAGCCACTTGAGACTTGGCAAGTATTTAACAGGAAAATATAGATGCAAAAAGTGCTACAGATCACAGTATTATTATAGTCCACTCCATTTTTTTGACATATGAAGAAAACAATCCAACTTAATGAGTCAATCTCTACAAATTCACTGTGATTTGTAAATGAGCCATATTTAAGGGACTACCAATAGCAAAGCATTTTGACTTCCAATTTCTTCTATTTGTGTCTTTTAATTAACTTGGAGTTCTAATGGACCAGGCACACTATTGTCAAATCAACTCCTTTTAATTTGAATTTCTGTATATGATCATTGAATGCAATTTTGTCTTCTGTTTGCAAAATTCTTATTCAATGATTGGTTCCCCATAATAGAGATCGCTAGACACTCAATCTCTATCAACTTGCATAACAGTGGGACACACCACTACTAACTTGTGTTCTCATATTGGGGTAATTACCTTCTCGTTCTACCATCTTTAAGTATTTCTTCTTTGAAAACCAATCACTCTGTATAACAAAAGACACAGAGACTTATGTGAATTAGAAGACAGTAAGACACAAAAAAATATAGGGAATTATGTAAGATTATAAAAATATAACTAGATGGGGAAATGAGTTAAAATAAAGTTTCAAAAAACCTAAGAAAATAAATAAATCAAGTTTCTGTAACATATTAGGATGTATATATACAGATACATACAGCAAACACTATGATCAACTACAGGCATTTCTTAAGCTGGAGCATATACCTATTAGTAAGGACCAACTGCAAAAACGTTTGCTCAATGGAAATAACTTTTCCATAGAAATAAGCTTTTTGTCAATTTTCTTCTGCATTGATGTACACAAAAAGAAAATATTTAAGTGTCATACATATTACAGACAAAATGAATCACAAAAGTATGCCTCTATGGCTATTCCTACATACTGTAAACCTACTACATAAGAAAACATCTGCTTTTTTCATAATCGTTAAGAATTTGGGGAGGGGGTTGTAAGGAGAGCCGTTTGTTTGTTTTCCGGCCGCCTGGAATCTCAGACCCAAAATAACCACATAAAAACCTTATTATTTAAATCACCGCTTGGCCCATTAGCTCTAGCTTTTTTTTTTTTTTTTTTTGGTTTTCGAGACAGGGTTTCTCTGCGGCTTTGGAGTCTGTCCTGGAACTAGCTCTGTAGACCAGGCTGGTCTCGAACTCACAGAGATTCGCCTGCCTCTGCCTCCCGAGTGCTGGGATTAAAGGCAAGCGTCACCATCTCCCGGCTTAGCTCTAGCTTTTAATTGGCTAACATTTATATCTTAATTTAGCCCATTACTAGTAGTCTGTGTATTGTCACATGGCTGTGCTTTACCAGGTAAAGTTCCCAGCATCTGTCACAAAGCAGAGCTACATGGCTTCTCTTACTCTGCCTTCCTTCTTTCAGCATTCAGTTTAGTTTTCCCCACCTACCTCTATTCCCTGCACAGGCCCAAGACAGTTTTTTTATTAACCAATGGTATTCACCGCATACAGAGGAGAATTCCACAACCTGAGTGTAAAAAGCAATTGCAGTTAAACTGATAGGGTATGAGCCCTTTAGCAACAGCCAACCACTGTTGGCTATCTCCCCATAATTATTACAAATACTTACAAAAAAAATATACATGAAAACCTGAAAGACTTCTATTTCCCCTTGTGAATGAAAAAAAGAACATACAATGCTTGAAATGGAATTGGATTGGATTTTAAATCCCAAAATTCTTGTACTAGTATCTGAGTTCTAAGAGATCTGAACATATCAGCAACATCCACCCTTCAAAAAGATGGAATCTATAGGAATTACATTTAAGATGAGAGTCTCTAGAACCCTCAAGTGTTTTTCAAGCTGCTTTTCTTTTTAGGTTTGACAAACTGACAGATCTGGAGACTATGACTGATAAAAGCAGTACTTCCCTTGGGATGTATTTACATAAATCTTTTTCCTTAGATTATATATGAATATCTATATGAGAATGTTGTAGCTAAGCTGTCCTGGGTCCTGTCAAACAGGCTTCATAAAGACAAATGAGTGTCAGCAGAGAGAAACTAAAGTATTTGCACACATACACATTGTGCATGACTAAGAACTAAAAGGGAGACTCAAACCATCTAGGAGAGATGGGAAAATACATACTAAAATACCAGGATGAAAGAATCCTTATGATATGAGTTTATTCCTCAAGACCAAAAGGGAAGAGCTCACCATTAAAGTCAACCAAACCCATAATGGAGCAGTGTGAACTGTCAATCAATGGAATGTTCTTCTTTCCATTAGTCATAAGCTAAAAGTATGAAACATAATCTGATGCATGATAGTCTAGAAACTTCTTTCTGTAATTAGTGTGCTGTGGGCATTCAAATTCCACATTCTTTTTTAATATGTATATTAAGCTTCATGGAGCCATAGAGAAAGTATAAGAAATATTTTCTTGACATAGGGATTCTCATCAGTTTTTTTTTTAACCTTAAAACTCTTTTATCTCTGTTCTGATGATCACAGGCTCATACTTCCTTGTGAGAAGATCTTGTTTGGTAGAACAGAATCTATTAAAACATAGTGCATCCAGTCAATGTTGTTCAGTTTCATAGAGATTTAGAGCTGCTGTGTATCCTGTATAATTATGTATCATATGATGTTCTTGTGAGGTGACATATAAATATCCCTCACAATTTTTCTTGTGATTTGAATACATTTTGTGAATGTAACTCATACATTATAAATGCAATAAGTATTTATGGGTTGAAGACACTTGACTTCTCTGAATACTGCCCCAGTCTTTTGAAGGAATAACTAGAAGCTTCCTGGGCTTTCTCTTTATATGATATGTATGGTTATGAGGCCATTGTTTTTATTCCTTTCATTTTAATTGCAATATTTCTCCCTTCCCTTTTTACTACCTCTCATTATATATTTCCCTTCTTTTCTACAATGGCATGGACTCTATGATCATCAATTGTTGTTACTGTATGCATATGTGTATTTGTATATACATATATACTCCTCCATATAACCTTTTCAGTCCATATAATGTTTCTTGAAAGTTTTCAGGGCTTATTCTATGGCACAGGGTAGCCAATTGGTATGTGCAGCCCTGGGAAGGACCAACTTTCCCACTCCCTATTTTTCTCAGCTGTCTATAGTAATTGTGTATGATTGAGGCCTCTGTGGGCTTCTCCCTGTACAGCCTGGTGTATTCATTTTTTTTCCTCCTTCTTCAACTCAAATCTGGGTGGTCAGGTTGGTAAGTCTTTACAGGTTCAGGTTCTGATGTTACTAGGACACACAAAAACAGAAATTTTCCCCATACTTTGGCTATTTCTATCTTTCTTCACCCTTCTTCTACAATGTTCCCTAAACCGACTTAGGTGGGGAAGCATTTTGTAGATGCATCCATTGTGACTAGGCTCTACAACTCTGCATTTTGATTGGTTGTGGTTTTCTGTAGTGGTCTTCATCTGTTACAAAGAGAAGTTGCATTGATGAGGGGTTGATATTACACTTATCTATGGATATGAAGACAAATTGCTTATGGATTTTTGTTAAGATTATATTTGTTGGAAGAATGATTTCTTTAGCACTGAGTAGTTCGTTTACACTACCAGATGTGGTATATCTCTTGTTCAATGGATTTTTATCCCAATTAGAGAGTTGTTTCTTATCACAGAATTCATGTGTGTTATGACTACTATACCTGTAGAGTTATGCCATTACATATTTCTTTCACATGTTCAACAGCCATTGTAGGTTGTATATTATCAGTTACTTCCCTCCTTTGGAAACTTACATGGAGCCTTCTGACACCATGAAAACTAGATATCACAGAGGAAGTGTTTCTTAGACTTTGGAGGATAACTAGAATACCAGGTCTGGAGCTCTTTTGCATCTTTTTGCATATTTATAGTTATTAGTATACTTTAAATGAAATGAAATTGTATTTATCTTCTAAAATGAAAGTTATTGTTAAAAACTTTATAATCACTTACAAATACCACGGTACAAACATATACCTCACTAGTCTTATTACAAAAATATCATGGTAAACACAAAGCCAGATTCCTCTTCCTGTTGCTTGAATTTACTTCACATTTATCACAACAGTCTGACAATCGCCAAATACCAAGTAAGGAATATAATCATTGCTGATACGCTGTTAGGGATATTTTAAACAAAGTGACATGAAACAATGACAAAGGTGTTCTTGAAACATGACATCTAACCAGGACATATGACAAACGGGAATATTTGAACATCAAAGGAGCAATAGTGCAATGACCCAAGGAAGACTGTTTTTTGTGCATTTGAGGGAACGGAAAAAGAACAACAAACAAATCACTGACTTTGATGATCAGGTTACAAGAGTCTTTTCTATAGAAGACATGACATAATGGTATAACCAAGGCATAAACTAGATATTTCTACATCCAATATAGCCAGCAACATGCTACATGCTTTGGTAATACTTAGTTGGTAATCAAAACATTAGCTCAGTTTTATAAGTCCTAGTCCTAAATCAGTAATTAAAGAAGGGTATCTTCTTTTTATGACTACACCAAGCCTCCATAAAAATACTATACATATGTGAAAAAAATAGCATGAGACACAGTGTTTTGGGAATACTTAGGAAAGAAAAAGAATGTTTTTAAGTGGCAGAGCTGTTTGGACTTCTATCCTCACTAAGTCATGAAAATTCTTTGTTGTCGAATGAGCAAATGCATTTTTTGAACGTACTAGAACTGCATTTCTGTGTTCTTTGCACATTCCTCAATGTTGTATGATATTTTGTTTGCATTCTGACAAATAAAGCTTGCATGGAGTCAGAGGGTGGAGCCAGCTTCTAGCTAACTATAGAGGTACACACCTTTAATCTCAGCACTTGGGAGGAGGAAGCAGAAAGATGGATGAGGAATTCAAGGCACCGTAGATTACTCAAGATTGAATCAGTCTAAAAAAGAAAGAGAACCTTGTGGTAGAGGCTCATACCCTTGATTCCAGAACATGGGAGACTCAGCCTTTTGATCCCAGCAAATGGGAGACTCACATCTTTAATCCCAGCTCATGGAAGGCTCAAACTTTTAATTCCAGCAATAGTAAGGTGGAAACAGGGATATAAAGTGAATGGATAGAGGATCTTGTCCCATTCAGTCTGAGGATATGTAGAAACCTGATCTCCACCATTCAGTCAGAGATTACACAGAGACAAAAAGTTTCTGGTGGATGTCTGCTCTGCCTCTCTGATCTTTCAGTTGTCACCCTACATATCTGACTCTGGGTTTTTATTGTTAAGACTAATTAGGATCATGCTTCATAGCTGCAGTGAGCATGGTTGAGCAAGTGTCCCTATAGTAGGATGAAGTGACCTTTGTCTATATACCCAAGATTAGCATAGCTGGATTTTTAGGTAGATCTGTTCCCATCTTCCTAAAGAACTGCCACACTAATCTCTGTAGTAGTATATAGATACAGTTTATACTCTCACCAACAATGGAGACTGTTGCACTTGGGCCATACATCCTTGCCAACATGAGCAGCTCTTGGTTCATTGATTTTAGTCCTTCTAAATGAGTAAAACATTTACATTTCACTGAGAGCTAAAGATATTGAACATTTCTTTGTTCCTCAAATATCTGAGACTCCTCTTTTGAGAATTTTCTGTTTAGCTTTGTACCCCATTTTATTGGGTTATTTATTTTCTTTATATCTAGGTAGTTTTGTTGCTGCTCTTTATGTATTTTTATTCTAGTCCTCTATTGAAAATATTTTCCAATTCGGTACTTGACCACTTTGATTTATCCACATGACAGTGACCCTTGCCTTGCAGAAGTCTTTCTGTTTCATTCTGTACCAATTATTAACTGTTGGTCTTAATGCCTATACCAAAGTATTGTTCAAAATGCTTTTCCTTGTGCCAATGAGTTCAAGGCTTTTAGCTACTTTTTTATCAATCAGGCTCAGTGTATCAGTTCTTATGTTGAGGTCTTTGATCCATTTGGAGTTAAATTTTGTACAGAGAAGTATAGAACCATTTGTATTCTTCTATATGTAGCCGTCTAGTTTCACAGCAACATTTTTTGAAGATGCAGTCTTTCTTCAAAAATCAGTTGTTCATAGTTGTGTGGATTTGCATCGAAGTCTTAAAATTTATTGATTCTAATGTTTTTTGTGCTAACATCATGGTGTTTTAAATAGTTTATCTCTGTGGTACAATTTGAGGTTGTGGATGGTAATACCTCCAGTAATTCTTTTATTATTCAAGATTTTTAAAACTATCCTGGGTAGTTATGTTTCCACATGAAGATAAAGGCTGTCCCTTCAAGATCTGTGAAGAAGTGTTTTGCCCACTTTGGAAAGCAGTGTGGCGGTTTCTCAGGAAATTCAGGATCAACCTACCCCTGGACCCAGCAATACCACTCTTGGGAATATACCCAAGAGATGCCCTATCATACAACAAAAGTATATGCTCAACTATGTTCATAGCAGCATTACTTGTAATAGCCAGAACCTGGAAGCAACCTGGATGCCCTTCAATGGAAGAATGGATGAAAAAAGTATGGAATATATATATGTACTACTCAGCAGTAAAAAACAAGGACTTCTTGAATTTTGCATGCAAATGGACGGAAATAGAAAACACTATCCTAAATGAGGTAAGTCAGACCCAAAAAGAGGAACATGGGATGTACTCACTCATAATTGGTTTCTAGCCATAAATAAAGGACATTGAGCCTATAATTCGTGATCTAACAGAAGCTAAATAAGAAGGTGAACCCAAAGAAAAACATATAGGCATCCTCCTGGATATTAACCTTCATCAGGCAATGAAAGGAGACAGAGATAGAGACTCACTTTGGAGCACTGGACTGAAATCCCAAGGTCCAAATCAGGAGCAGAAGGAGAGAGAGCATGAGCAAGGAACTCAGGACCGCAAGAGAGGTGCATCCACACACTGAGACAATGGGATGTTCTATCGGGAACTCACCAAGGCCAGCTGGCCTGGGTCTGAAAAAGCATGGGATAAAACCGGACTCGCTGAACATAGCAGACAATGAGGACTACTGAGACCTCAAGAACAATGGCACTGGGTTTTGATCCTACTGCACGTACTGGCTTTGTGGGAGCCTAGGCAGTTTGGATGCTCACCTAACTAGACCTGGAAGGAGGTGGGTGGTCCTTGGACTTCCCACAGGGCAAGGAACCCTGATTGCTCATCGGGCTGATGAGGGAGGGGGACTTGGTTGGGGGAGGGGGAGGGAAATGGGAGGCGGTGGCAGGGAGGAGGCAGAAATTTTTAATAAATTAATTAATTAATTAATTAAATAGGTAATTTAAAAATAAATAAATAAATAAATAGATGTGTGTATCTATAAAAAAGAAGTGTTTTGCAATTTTGATGGTTATTATATTGAATATATATATATATTACTTTTAGTAGGATAACCATTTTTAATATATTAATTCTCCTGATCCATGAATATAGAATATCCTTTGTTATCCTTATACCCTCTTCAACTTTTTTCTTAAAGTTTTCATCATAATCTTTCATTCTCTTGGTTAAACTTACTCCAAGATGTTTTATATTATTTGAGGCTATTTAAAAGGTATTGTTTCCATGATATTTTTTTCTCAGTCCATTTGTCATTTGTACTAGGAAGGCTACTTATTTTTAATAGTTAATTTTTTATCTAGCGATTTTCTTGATAGTGTTTACCAGCTTTGGAGTTTCCTGGTAGAATTTTTAAGTCACTTTCATATACTAGCATATAATCTTCAAATAAAGACAATTTGAGGTTTTTCTTTCCAATAAGTATCCCCTTGATCTCTTTCAGTTGTGTAATTGCTCTAGACAAGACTTCAAGTACTATATAGATGAACTATATGGATAAACTTGTCTTGTTCCTGGTTTTAGTGGAACAGCTTTTTAGTTTCACTTCATTTAAACTGATAGTGGCTATGGGCTTGCTGCAAACTTCCTTTATTTAGGTCTGTCCCTTGTAGCCTTAATCTCCAGGACTTTTATTATGATGGGGTGTTGGATTTTGTCAAAAGAATTTTCTCTATCTAATGAGATGATCATGTGGTATTTTTATCAATTCATTTATATAGTGCATTTTATCCATTTACCTATGTTGAGCCATCTTTGCATGTGTAGTTTGAAACCTACTTGATCATTGTAGATTAGATTATCTTTTCGGTGTGTTCTTAGATTAGTTTTGCTAGTATTTTATTTAGAATTTTCAAATGTACATTCATAAGGGAAATAGATCTATAATTATCTTTCTCTGTTCATTCTTAATATAGTTTAGATATCAGGGTAACTGTGGTTTCATAAAACAAATTGTGAAATGTTCCTTTTATTTTTATTAGAGTTGTACATCTATTTAAATTACTTTTCTGATCCTTGACTTAACTTTGGTAATTGAGATATATCAACACTTATTTTAGATTTTTAAATTTGTTAAAGTACAGGTTTTAAAAGAATATCCACATGAGTCTCTGAATTTCCTTTGTGTCTGTTGTGATGTTTCCCCTTTCATCTCAGTTTTGTTAATATGGATAGTGTCTTTCTGCTGTTTAGTTAATTTGAATAAGAGTTTGTCAGTTTTGTTGATTTTTTTTCAAAGAACCAACTATTTCATTGATTTTTTTTTCTGATTGCTTGTTTTTATTTCATTGGTTTTAATCTTGGATTTCATTATTTCTTGCCATCTACTACTTTTGGGTATGATGTTTTGTGGCAGGTTGAATGTAATTGCTCCCTGTAATCTGATGGGGAATATCACTACTAGGATATGTGCCTTTGTTGGAGTAGGTATGGCCTTATTGGAGAAAGTATGTCATTGTGGGGGCAGACGTTGAGGTTTCCTGTGCTAAGGATACTGCTCAGTATCTCAGTTGACTTCCTGTTGCCTGTAAGATATAGGACTCTCATCTGTTTCTTAAGTACCACATCTGCCTGCATGCCACCATGTTTCCCACCATGATAAAAATGAACTTACCCTCTGAAGCTATAAGCAAGTTGCTCTATTAAATGTTTTCTTTGTAAGAGTTACCATGGTCATGGTGCCTTTTCACATCAATAGAAATCCTAACGTATATAGAACTTGGTAGCAGGGACTGGGGTATAGCTGTTGTAGGCCTGACCATGTTTTTGTTTAAAATAATATCAACCTTGTGTGTTGGGGTTAGAAAAGAAGTTGAATGCTTTCAATGCTGCTTAATAGGCCCTACTAATAAGAACATGAAAAACTGCTGCTGAATATGATCTGATCAACTGTGGGGATCGAAAGGGTTTTAGAGGAGAAGAATGTGAGTTCATAACCTAGAGATTGGCTTGTGGCATTTTGGAGAACAAGTGGCTGCTTTTTGCCCTTTTCCAAATAGTCTACATAAGGCTAAATTTTTGAATTAATTCTGTTGACTGAAGAAATTTCAAAACAACTGACTATAGACTCTGTCCTCTAGTTATTAGTGGTAGCTCTAATGAAGATTTACAATGAAAAGGACCAAACTGAGCATGATAAATTACAAAATGTAAATTATGAGGAGAAAAAGAGCACTTGAAAGTAGAATAGAGTACTATATTCAAGCAATTAAATGGCTTAAGAAATAGAATAAAGGGAATGGTAACATTATGGAAAGATCCCACCCAGCTAAGTTTCCAACTTGTAAAAGGGAACAAAAGAAAAGTTTAGAACTGAGTGTGGTGGGGTACAGCTTTAATCCTAGCATTGGGAAGGCAGAGGCTGGCAGATCTCTGAGTCTGAGTTCAATCTGGCATAGATAGAGATCTAGTTTGAGGATGGTTATGCTTAAGCGGTGGAAGACTGAGAGTTTGTAAAGATGTAATTGAAGAAGGGAGTCATGATCAAGCCCCAGCAAACAGCAGGTCTTGTAGCTTTGGCCACATGGTTCTGGCTTTAGAGTTAATGATAAGAGAAAGGAGTTCTGTAATAAATCTATAGAGGTCAGGCAAATGTCAGGGGCATCCCAGACTGGAGGCATAGAAGAAAGACCATTTCATGAAGCTGTGAACTTGTGCATAAATTTAGGTGTGCTGTGTATCCATTTTCATTCATTTCTAGGAAGTATTTAATTTTTTCTTGATTTCCATTTTTTTTCATTTATCAGTGTGTTGTTCAGGTTCTATTAAGAAAAATTTCTTAAGTTAAAGGAATGCAATAATAACTAAACAGAATAATCTTTTATATTTTAAAATTTAAAATATACCCTAAACATTCTCAAAAGAAGAAAACTCCATAAGATCTCTTTGAAATCCTCAAAAAAATGCTGACTTATGTCAAGATGACAAAATTCCTTGCATAAAGCAAAACCTGAAAAGAATTTTTTAAATTTTTAATTTTGTTTTCTATATAATCTTTTTTATTTTGCATACCAATTTCAATTCTCTCTCCCTTTTTTCTTCCTGTTCTTACCTAGTTCCCCCCCCCATCCATTCCCCATCCTTTCTTCAAAGAAGATGAGATCTCCCATGGGGAGTCAACAGAATCTGTCACATCACTGGAGGCAGGATCAAAATTCTCTTCTTTGTGTCTAGGCTGATCAAGGTATCCCTCCGTAGGGAATGGGCTCCAAAAAGCCAGTTAATGCTCGAGGAATAAATACTGGTTTCTCAACCAGTGGTCCCATAAACTACCCAAGTCTCATAACTGTTACCCACATTGAGAGGGCCTAGTTCATTCCTATGCAGGTTACCCAACCAAATCTTGGATCAGTACGGGACGTTATTGGCGGTTCTTAAGGTATTGGAAATGACCCAATTTGAATCCATGAATGCTTTCTTCAATAGCCATTATGACAAACAAGCATGCAAAATACTAACTTTTGCAAAATTAAAGTCCCCTAAGAATTTAATCTCCAAAACCACACAAACTATTCAATGCTTACTACAGTCCAGAGTTCACCACTGGCACATATACCATGTCAGATCGCATACAGAGCTGCGAGGAATGCTAGTAACAGGCAACCGCAAAGTAGACCATCTAATTATGACGATGGCAGTGTCCTTGCCTTTGCTAGAACAGGCTGGACTCCTCCATCAGCAATTTCCTTTGTCCCCTTCAAATTTGCACAAGCTTTTTACCTGGTTTATACTTGCCCAGCTGTAAACATTTAATCAGAATCTATTTAACTTATCTCAATATGAATTGAGTCATTGGATTTGTCTACCACATTCTTATGCCAAGTGTGGTATGGGATCACATAAAATCCCCGCTAGACCCCTCTAAATTTGTTGCATGGTGCCTTATAGGAGGGGAAGGTGGTGTCTCTAATATTTTTGCTTAAGTGTCTCCTACAGCTAAGATCCTGATAATAGCAGGTGAACAAGGCAACACTCCAGGTGTCATCACCTCTACATGTTCTCATGCCCTGCCCCCCCCCGAAACAGGGATTGCACAATAGGCAGCAGCAACAAGGCCATGGCAACTACAGTGAATACTAAGTTCTCTTTGAATTCAGAGGCTACCCCTTTTTGTGAGATATATGTGACTATTAATTTTAAAACTTTTATTTTCTATTTATAAAAACTTAAATAACTCAACAATTACCATATAGACTAAGTGTTGCTATAAGTTCCAGAGACACACTTTCCATTATTCAGATACAATTCATTTTAGTTTGTTTTTACAAGATAAGAAACAGGTGACTATCAAAATAATTTTAAGATTCTAAATTCCATCAGATCTTTCAAGCAAAAGGAACTCAATTGCTTTATTTTTAAGAGAGATAATTACCCTAATTATGTTCCTGTCATGTGTAGAAATTAGCAGAAAAGAATCTTCAGCATAATTTCATAAAATTCTTACTGCCCTCAATTCTGTGTGTACTGTATGGAACATGACAAATCATCAGAATGGAAGATTGTTTGATCTAGCTTTGGAAAGCAGTGATAAATGAATCTGGTAATATATAATGTGCCCATTTACTCTAGAATTACCCTGAGATTGAATTATAAGCTAAATTTTTACTCATTAACCCTCCAAAGAGAAGCTTCTAAAATAATATTACTCACTATAACATTAACTACTAGAAATATAAATTACCAAGATGTGCATCTATTCAGTTGTAGGGTGGATAAATTTTATAAAAGGAGATGATAGGTACTTGTAAATGCTTAGCCTGTGGTCTCTCTCCAGAAAATCAGAGTCAACTCTGTTATGCTTTTTTCTTTCTTCCCTTCTATCTCTCTGTCCTTAATTCTTTCTCTTTCTGATGCCAGTGTTGGTAACTAGTTGATGTACCTAAAATCTTCACTTCCCAAAGATTCTCCAATACTTGGACTGTTTCTTGGCACAGTAAGTAGATTAAAACTATAATCATAATATAATTTTGTTTGAATTACCCATCAATAGTAAACTAATGAAACAGACCCATTTAGACACAGATTTCACTAGAATGTGAACTTCTCCAATTCCTTAACCTTGCCTTCCTTTAGTTATCTCTCACATAGAATACAAGTAATAATGGCATTGGGCTTCAAGTATTGTCAGAGTGGTAGCATGTACATAAAATAATTAGAACAATGCATTTAATGAAAATAAGCATTTGATAAAAGTTTTATTTTCCTTGTTAAACCATATTAGCATTAGTAGATACATCTTTCGAATTTGGACAGTTTCTCATGTCTCAGTTATTTCTCTACTGATATGATTTAAACAATTTATAGAATGAAGAGTTTATTAGGGACTTACATGTCCGGAAGCGTGGCAGAAGGCAGGCTGGCATGGCACTAGAACAGTAGCTGAGAGCTCACATCTTGATCCACAAATATGACACAGTGAATACTAACTGGCAATGACATTGCCTTCTGAAAGCTAAAAACCTTCACCCATTGAAACACCTCCCCCAATACAGAATCACCTACTAATCCTTCACAAATAGTTCACCTACTAAGAACCACGTATTCATATATATGAGCCAATGTTGGGGTCACTATTCTGAAACTACAACACTATAGGTTGGGTTTATAATTGTGGATGTACATACAGTGTTTAGTACTGGTTGGTGCTATGGTGCTATGTTTATAGTCTAAACAGCATGTGTTCTCTGATGTGTGGAGATAAAGAGATTGGCAAGGTATATCACAAATTACCATAGGCTGTACATTTCAAAACTGTGAATAGAAAGCCAGAATCTCATCTTCCAATCTAGTACTCATACTAATAGATATTGCTTTCTTTAAACAGAAACATGCTAATTTTCATTAGTGACACTGTCTTTCACAGCCTTGGAGTCACCTAGAATTGTTTGTATGGGGACTTTCAGCAAAGCTGTGTTAAATATTTCAGTTAGACTACCTCATTTTAAAAGCATAAATCTTTGTGTCTTAGAGTTGTAAATACACTTTTGTTTCTCATGCTCCTTGCAAAACATATAGAGCCTGTCTCCTCTGATGACTAATTTTGTCAACTCGATTGTTTTAAAATGCCTAGATATTTAGTGACACATACCTACAGGTGTCTGTAAGGCCTTTTCCAGAAACACTTCCATTCAAGTGTCCCTTCATACATTGGATATTGTATGGAGAGGAAAAAGCAAGAGAATCATACAGACATGTATGTAATGTGTGTATGTGTGTGTGTGAGTGCATGTGTGTATATGTGTGTTTGATAGTGCCCTCAGAACCCTGCAGTGTAGACGTGTGTGTGTCGGAATCCTATCTCTATAATAGAAAGGAAAATCAATTGTCTTTCAAATCATTTTTACAATGGCTGAGAGTAAAATAGTTTTACAGTAAAGTGTGAAATTCCAAAATTTGTTTAGGCAAGATACAGAGCTAAGTTTCTACGAGCCAAATGTTTTCCTTGAACCTTGTGATAGAAAAAAAAATGTCTGGAGTTGTCTGTGAACCTGTTTATAAAAATGGTAAACAAATCCCGATAAAGGAGAGATGAGCTAATCTCCTGATTCCTCAAGGCCAAAGAGAAAGTTAACCTCTGGAAAATGATACATTCACTAAAGAAATTGTTCCGATTGGTCTAAGCTATATGGGGGCTCTTGAGAATCACAAAGATTATCACAAGAGAGTGTTTAAAAATCAGGGTTGTGCTTAACACAGTAACAATTAAGTAGCAACTCTACAATAACTCTACATTGTGTTCCCCCATATGGTGTAACTGAAGAGTAAACCTAGTGATTAGGAATGTTAATGAAAAAAATCATCAAACATGACAATCTTCTAGGTGATCTAGCTAGTTCATCTACATTGCTAATACCTAGAATTTTGTTCATGTTTGAACAGTTTGCTTTGCAAACATGAATTGGTAAAAGTCAACAAGAAGAAAACTGATATTAACGCAAACAGTATTTGGCAATCAGTTCAAAATTTAAGTTTGTATGTACCAGACAGGTAACCAAAGTCAAAGTCCTTAGAACAGAATAGGCAATATTTATGTCTGTGCAAGTCACCATCTACTGTAAGTGACAATTATCATGCTCTCTCCCTTCTTCTTTCTCTTCTTTGTTCCCATCATGTGAAATGATGGAATCGAGGATTGCATGTGTATACTCAGCATGTACACTGCTCCATTATTAGAGACACTGACATTCATTAATAATCAACAGCAAGAAATGAAAACCCCAGTCTGTTAAAAGATTTCACCTTGGTCATATCCACTAATGCCAAAATTTGAATGCAAGATGTCCTCCTCAGGTTTATGTTATTTTAACACCTATTCCCTATTTAAAAACACTGTTTTGTAAGGACACTGAACTTTTGAAAAGTGGGGCCTATTGTATGAGAGAGGGCTACTTGTGGGAGACCTGGGAGTGTTATAGGTTTGGTATTCCTCTTGTCAACCTCTTTATTTCCTGTTCTGTCAAGATGTGAGCAAGCACCTACCCAGGTCTTTCACCACCTGTTTGTCACTCTCATGTCTCTGATTAAAGGAGCAACAGTATTTTCCAAAATTTTGAGCCAGATTACAATTGCAAAAAGCAATTAATAGAAATTTGAACTATTTAATAACAAATAGAGATAAAGGAGAATGAAAAAAATAGATATGACCAAGAGAATTGAGAAGTTAATACACATTTTGGGTTTCATTGTGCAACAATTTTTATTTTCTTCAATAAATTTAGATTTTTATTGTGAAAATCTAAAAATAAATTTTGTCATCTCTTTAATGTTTCAGTAATCTCTGTACCATATTACTCAGAGAAAAAGAGCATCCTTGTGTTAGAATTCCCTGACCAAAGCAACTTAAGGGAAGAAAGCTTTGTTTTGTCTCATAGAACTACACTCTGTCATGGAAAATTACACTATGAAGGCAGGTGCATGAGCAATCATTGTATCTAGTCAGGATACAGGAGTAATGAATCCTTTCACTCTGTTCTCTTTCTCATTATTATCCAGCTCAGGACACAGCCCATAAAATGTTGTTATCCATATTTAAGATGGCTTTAAAATTAACCTAATTAAGATAACCACGCGAACATATCTAAAGGGTAGCCTAATCTACATAATCTCTCACTGGCATATGCACAGGGTTCTTGGTTGGAGTCTAGGCCTTGCCAAGTGGCAATCAATATAAGCCACCATAAACGTCTAACTTACCATTTTCCATAACAATTGTTTAAGAGAGGAATTTATTTTCATGTTCATATATGATCACATATGGTATAAAATATTTTAAAATTTATCTTAAAATATCTTAAATAATTCTTAATAGAAAAGCTTATATAAATATTTGCTTCTATTTTTGTTTATTCCCTAATAGACCACAAAGCTGGGTGTCAACAGGTGGCTAGTTGCCAGGAACATCTTGGAACATCTTGTGGTTTTTACTTGAACCTAGTATCCTAACCAGCTCTTGATCTTGCAAAGTTTTTAAAATTTTCCATGTCCTTACACATCAAATTAAATGGAAAGAAACTCAAAGTTATTCCACTAAAATCAGAAAAAAATACAAGGTTGTCCACTCTCTCAATATTTATTCAATAGAGGCCTTAAAGTTCTAGCTAGAGAAACAAGGCAACAAAAGGAGATCAAGGTGATATAAGTTGGAAAGGAAAAAGTCAAACTTTCTCTCTTTTCAGAAAATATCGTTGATGTGGATGTTCTTCTGCATATGTATGTCTTTTATTGGTTGATAAAAAAGCTGTTTTGGCCAATGGCTTAAAAGAGTAAAACCAGGCAGGGATTACGAACATAAATATATATAAAGAGTAGGCAGGGTCATCATGTAGCTGCTGAAGAAGACACTGGAATCTTATCCAATGGCCACAACTTTGTGGTGATACACAGATAAGTAGAAACAGGTTAATTTTGAGATATAAGAGCTAACTATTAATATGCCTAAGCTGTTGACCAAACAGTGCTGCAATTTATATAGTTTCTGTGTGATTATTCAGGTCTTGGCAGCCAGGAAATGAATGAGTAGTCTCCATTTACAAATGGCACCCCGTGTCAGGCATGTATCTACATAAGACCTAAAAAAAAAAAGAAAGAAAGAGGAGTTTTAGACCCACAAAAATGTGAGACAAGTGCAATTTCTTGGTAGCCACATTTTTTTTCATATAGACTGTGTTTCTTGGGGGCAAGCAGAGTAGTAGCTCCTTTAAGAGAACTTTTCCTGATTCAGTATTTGTAGCAAAAGCTACATGGCTTCTTTAAGAGATGTCTTCCAGTTGGGCAGTGGTGGCACATGCTTTTAATCCTAACATACTGGAGACAGAGGCAGGTGGTACTCTGTGAGTATGAGTTCAGCCTTGTCTATAAGATCTAGTTCCAGGACAGGCTCAAAGCTACAGAGAAACCCTGTGTAGAAAATCCAAACAAAGAGATGATTTTATGGTTCTTGATGGCAGCAGAAAAAAACTCTCAATCTTTTGGGAGGTCCTGCACTTAAATGGGGTATGTGGGCAGCATGTTACTAGTTGCTTAAAGGTGACTTAGTCCTACTGAGTCTCTAGAGCTGTGGCAGTGAGCATGGATAGCAGAGGCAATGAGCATATTGCCACCATGTTTGTTGAGCCAGATCCAACATGCAGAGCCACTGTGTTGGTCCTAGCCATGCCCACTTGACACTTAGAAAAATGGTGCTCCTGCTCAGAAAATGATTACAGATATGTAATGAAGACAGATTCAGACAAGAACAAACCTCTGAATGGGTCACAATGTGTTTAAAAAATATACATAAGCTTGAGGGAAACAGGAAAAAGTATAAACAATAGTACACAGTCATAGAATAAAGGAGAAAATATAATAAAATAAATATTAAAAAGTAATAGAGTTAAAATATAAGCCATGGAAAGATGGAAAATAAAGAGTCTGGATTATGTATATTATTGTGTTTTCTTTGAATTTTTTGACTACAGAGAGATATTCGATTCTGGGGGCTGCTAAGGTAAACAAACATATATTTTTAAAGTATTTTAACTTCAAAACTTGAGTCTAAGAATATGTTACTTTGGAAAAGAGGTTCTAATTTTTTTTCCACAGAAGATGAGAACCTCTGGATTCCTTCCAGACTAATGTAGTTTGATGGAACAAGACCCTCCAAAAACCCTAAAAATACTGCATCGAATGAACAGCAGGAAACAGTTTGCAAAAAACTTTGCTCAAATCCCAAAATTATTTTTATAAATGTTTGTTTTCATTTAAAGGAGGATATAATATAGAAATGAATACATTACATTGGTATGGACTTTGGTTTATTGATACAAATTTAAGGTCAGTTTTGTTATATGTATATTTCTACTCTTTTTAAGGTATTATGTTTATGCATCTCATTTTAAAATGTAATGTATAATTAGGATATACAAGTTAATAGACAGTCATCTATAATAATAAAACTTTCAGTCATGTTAGTTAGGTTGTTTTAGATAAACAGAGATATATATCTGATGGATAGGTATGCTTCAAAACTTTCAAAGACCTATAAAATATGGCATTTTAAAAAGACTTTAAGAACTTAGACTTTTATCAACAATGAGACATGTTTGCTCTCGGCAGCATCAACTACTTCAGAGATTTTAATAGGCATTGAGGAAACTCATTATAAAATTTCCCTTCAATGTGAAAAGGCTCAGCATTTGGGTAAGAAACTTCTCTTGCCTGGACTGCTTGATGGCATGTTATATAAACTTGACATGCAGAAGCCACAAAAATGACTAATAATCTTGCCTCAAGATGATTAAATAGTCCTTCAGAGTTCCTGCTTCATGAAAGAGATTGCCAGACATTCTGAAAGACACAAAAGAAAGCTACTGACAAATTGCCAATATAGGCGAAATAGTCTTTCAAATTTCCTGCTTCATGGAAATGTCTCCCAGATACTATGACCCTGTACACTGAAGATGGATGCCCCAACATGACCAAAGAACTTTGGGTGACTGTCCAGGCAGCAAGATGTCTTTACCAGTTCTAGAGTTTTGGAAGTTGCTTACAATGCACTTCCTGTTTACTTAGGTAATGTTATACCCTTCTGGATTCTTTGATGAAATTGAATACTAGATAGTTATAATTATAGTTTTCCTTAGTTATGATAAAAATAAATTAGATATGAAAATTTAGACACATAAAGAAATATTTTAACTGTAATTCTTGCTTCATAACTCTTTTTATATGTAATTTTATGGTGAAAATGTGAGAATATCCCTTTTTTGATAGAAAACAGGAGATGATTGGAATGACTTTATGTGTATGTTGCTTTTATTGGATGTTGATATGTAGACGAATGCAAATAGATCCATATCTATTACCATGCACAAAATTCAAGTTGAAGTGAATCAAAGACCTCAACATAAATCCAGCTAAACTGAACTTAATAGAAGAGAAAGTGGTAAGTAGCCTTCAATGTATTGGAATAGGAGAGCACTTTCTAAATATAACACCAGTAGTACAGACACTGAGAGCAACAATAAATAAATGGAACCTCCTGAAACTGAGAAGCTTCTGTAAGGCAAAGGACACAATAAATAAGACAAAACAGCAGCCTACTCATTGGGAAAAAAATCTTCACTAATCCCACATCTGACAGAGGACTTATCTCAGAAATATATGAAGAACCTCAAGAAACAAGGCATCAACATATCAAATGGTCCAATTAACAATGTAATACATATCTAAACAGAGAATTCTCAACAGTAGAAACTCAAATGGCAAAGAATCACTTAAGAAGATGTTCAACATCTTTAGCCATCAGGAAAATGCAATCAAAATGACTCTGAGATACCATATTACACCTGTCAGAAAGGCTCAGATAAAAGATATTGATGACCCCTTATGTAGAAGAGGATGTGGAGTAAGGGAAACATTCCTCTTCTGCTGGTGGAAGTTTAAACTTGTACAGCTGTTTTGAAAATAAATACAGCAGTTTTTCAGAAAATTGGGATCAATCTACCTCAAGACCCAGCAATACTACTCTTGATTATATAGTCAATGGATGCACATTCAGACCACAAGGACATTTGCTCAATTATGTTCATAGCAGTGTTATTCATAACAGCCAGAATCTGGATACAACCTAGATTCCCCTCAACTGAATAATGAATAAAGAAAATGATACATTTACACAATGGAGTATTACTCAATGGTAAAAATCAATAACATCTTGATATTTGCAGGCAAATGAATAGAATTAGAAAGAAAATCAAACATCTTGAGTGAGGTAAGCCAGACCAAGAAAGACAAACATGGTATGTACTCACTCATAACTGGATAGATATTAGATATAAAGAAAATAATAACCAGTCTGCATTCCACAAGCCCCAAGAAGACAGGTAACAAGGGAGATCCCAAGAGGGACATACATGGACATCCCTGTGAAAGAGAAATAGATAAAAATCTCAGTAAATTGGGAGTATGTATTAAGGTGAATGGGAGGGTAGAAGAGAACATGAAGGAACAGGATGATTGAGTTGGGGAGGGACAGAGAGGAAGATCAGGAAAGAGATATCTTAATAAAGGGAGACACAATGGGGTTAGGAATAAATCAGGTATTAGAGACACTCCCAGGAATCAGAAAGGATGATTCCAACTAAGATTCCTGCAATAGTGGAGGGGGTTCCTGAACTGGCCTTCCCGTGGAATCAGATTGATGAACACCCTAATTGTCATCATAGAACCTTTACCCAGTAACTGATGGAAGCAGACACAGAGATTCACAGCCAAGCACTGGATTGAGTTCCCAAAGTCTAGCTGAAGAAAGGGAAGAGAAATTATATGAGCAAAAGGGTCAAGATCATGACGGAGAAACCCACAGAAACAGCTGAACAGAGTTATAGGGAGCTCACTGACTCTGGACTAATAGCTAGAGAACCTGCATAGGGGTAAACTGTGAATATGGGTGTCAGTTCTATGGCTTGGGCAGTCTGCAGATACACAGGCAATGGGACCAAGATTTATTCCTATTGCATGAACTGCGTTTTTGGAGCTACAGAGAAACCCTGTCTCAAAAAAACAAACAAAAAAGATTTATTTAAAATGAATGAATGACTGGCCTTAAGAAGTGGAGCAATTAGTGCAATTATTGCTAGATATTTTTGCAATGGCAGCTTCATGTTGGTTTTATAAAATCCCCAGGTGAGCACTTGATGCCAGCTTCATACAATAGGGAGATTTGCAAAAAGCTTGATGCAGTGTGGACTCTAACCTGTCACAAGTACAACTTTGGGAAAATTAGTTTTCTGTGTATAAGAAAGATTAACAGTCCTTACCACCAGGGGCCATATGAACCATACATGTTGAAATCTGACCCTGACACTTGCTTGTTCCTTCAGTGGGAGAATTGCCCTTATGAGAGACTTGGCACCTGCCTAAGGAGACCTGCCTGTACCTCTGACCCAATAGTATGTGATCAGGAGTGCTGGCTCTGCCCTTTTCCTGAAGAAGGAGGTTCCAGTGAAGGCCAGAAAAAGCAACTCAGGTACTATGCAAGCCCACAGCCTATGCTTTGAGTTGGCCCACCCAACATCTATCCCATCTATGACCTCCAGGAGCATAAGAAGCGGCTGATTCTGTGGAGTCATAGCCACAGAATCTTTATGACATTAGGCAACAGCAGTATACCCAAAAGGAGTTTCAGTCAGGGTTCAGTGTTGAGGGTACACCAGAAGCCTGAGGCCTTGAATGAGACCAACCACTGATTACAATGAACAATTGCAAGCAAAGCTGCTGGAAGAAAAGGATATACCACATGACAACCGCAGCTCCTAATGCCACCAGGATGAATGAAGAGGTGACAGAGAGGCAAGAAAGGAAAAATGAACTGGCTTTTTTTTGTTTTGTTTTCATTAATTAATTAATATTTTTATTATATTTTTTGTGGGGAGGGATCTGTAAGGGTGAAGGGTGAATATAGAGGGAATGGGGAATGAGTGGGATTGGGGTACCTGAAGTGAAATTGAAATGTCCAAAATATTAGTAAAAACTTATGTATAAAAGAAGTGTAGGGCTTAGAAGAACTAAGTGGGTTATTCTTACATCAGTCCTGTTTCCAGTCTATATGCTTTGTCCAGATGTAACCAATCTCTCTCCACCACAGCAGGCCCTTTCTTCTGTCTATATACCTCTCCTACCAGGATGGACTCTATTCCCTTAAACCATGAACCCAAGTAAATCTTCCCAGTCATGCCCTCTGTTGTTGGCACTGAGCATAAGGAAAAAACTAAATCCTCACATCAGACTCATTTCTCTGGGTCTCTTCTTGAATATTGTTCTTAGAAGTTTTCACTCCTCAGAAAAATCTACACCTTCTAGCCAGGCAGTGGTGGAACATGCCTTTAATCCCTGCACTCAAAAGGCAGAGGCAGGTTCATCTCTGTGAGTTTGAGGCCAGCCTGATCTACAAGAGCTAGTTCCAGGAGAAGCTCCAAACTCAGTCTTGAAAAACCAAAAGAAAAAAATTATAATTTCTTTAAAGGCAAATTCTTTACAGTTGATTTATATTTCTGTGTCATTCTTTGTAAGCTGATTGATCCAGGGTAGACAATTAGCAATTTTCCCAATCAGTTGTTTTTAAAGTCTGTAAAATGAAGTCCACTGCCTTTTTACTTTTTAGGTTCTTCAAATGCAGACATTACACATGGCCTTTTAGTTTTCATTGTGAAATTGGTCTGTGTCACAAACTCACATAACGAAGTCCAGGAATGTACACGGAGTTGGCACCTTTTATTAAGCTGTAGGTGCTGGTGCTGATGCTTATGCAACACTTTGGGGTATCTTTTTCTGCGTGGCTGCAAATGATAATTTTCAGCAAATGACAGAAATAATTAAAAGGTATTTTGCATGATAAATGAATAAATTAAATGCTAAATTGAGTGAAACTCTGGATTTTTTAAATGTCAGCATCTGCTGATGGGCTCAGAACTCTGCTACTGATTTGCCTTTCACTCTCATAGAACTACGTTTGGTGAAATAATCATCATATCTGTGGGACACTTCAAAGTATCAATATTTCAATGCATTGACTTAAAGTCCAAGGAATACTGTCCTGTCAGTGTAGATATTCCTATCATGGTTGAGTACTAAGATTTCTCAATGGAAGGTACTATGTTAACTTGTGAAGCCCAGGTCTAAAGCTTCACTTTTCAATTAACTAATAGTTTTGATGAAAAATTATAAATGTAGATCATTTCTGCCTTTTATGTATCAAACATGCTTGCTACACCAGTGTTAGTAGTAGCTGGCTCCTAGCTCTCTAATTTTTGTTTTAGGAGAGTTTCTTCATATTTCACACTACACAACCTTATGTATCTAGCAGATCTGCAGCAGATAGGATATACAGGGAAACTCTACTCACAGGAAGGTTATAAACTATAAGATTTATCATATTCAAATTCCAGTCCAAGAAATGAAACCCTATGCAACACTGTGACTATAAAAGAATTTGAGATTGCAACGATGCATGCATAATAGCTGTTTTAGGAGTAAGTGGTGCTCAAGGGCTTGGAGACATTAATTTATGTAGAAAAATTACTAGACTAATAGAGTTGTGCCTTAGGGCTCACAATCTGAAGGTAAGGATGTATTGAGACCACACACTTGAATACAAATACAGCCTTGGCCAAGTGGGGAAGGCAAATTACTTACTCAGAAAAGGTGGGGAAAAGGTCTAAGAGGTGTCGTCTTATGTCTTCCACATCAAAATTTACTATATTGCTCCATAATCTGGTCCTACAGCCAATGTTATAGAAAAGTAGTCCTATACTATATTTTACATAAATAGATGAGCGATGTTTAGATCAATATTGTTATCTCTGTATTCCCAGTTAGTCTTTCTATAAAACAATAAAGAATGACCCTGGACTAAAGATTTCAGAGAGGAGCCGAGAAAGTAAATGCAAACCACTTCTTTCCATCCACCTCATTCTGTCTTCCCATCATCTTTGTGTATTAATTCATTCTATGTATTATTGGGATCCAATATTTATTGCTAAAAGTATGACCAAAGTACCAGGAGGCAGGAACTGATGGAAGGAAATGGATTTAGTTTGTTTTGGTCAGACTTACAGAGATTGTTTTTTCAAACTTCCCTTCAAGTTGACTGTACATTGTAAGAATTTACAGGAAAAAATGGTAACTGGAAATACATATATGCAGACTTATTTGTGAGGCCATATTATCTGAACTTCTGAAAGACCAGTTACTCTTCTGGTGCCATGGCTTGTGTTGGTATCCTTTATTCTCGAACCTGTCATGGAATTCTCTTGTAAAATATTATGACTACTATTACTATTATTATTGTCATTATTATTCATTGTAGTTACTCATTACACAACGCAATGCGTTTAACAGTGAAGTTCAATTACTGTATATCATGTACTTTTACTGTATTCATACTTCATTATCTGTAGCATAATTAAAGAAGATCCATAAGAGTCCACAATAAAGACAACAAATGTTTATTGTGGAACATTCACAATAAGAAATCCATAGTGTTCCTCTGTTCTGTGGGCACTGGGAGCTGTGAACCAAACTCCTACCACCAACCAAGCAAAATGAAATAAAAAAGGGCCAAGACAAACTTTCTTTCTATGCATATATACCTCAAACCACGCCCTAATGGACTGATATCTAAAAGGCTATTGGCTGAATGAAGACCTCCCCTTTTGTCTAAATAAGAGAGCTCTAAACATAAAACAAAACTATACACAATAAACAGCAAGCAAACTCTAAGCAGTGTGGATGAAAAATGTCGAGGTGAACCTAGAAGGTGATTGAGAATCAGAAGGCCTTCTTCTGTTCAAATGTGGTTGTATTCACAGTTAGAAAGAATTTAGCATTTAAGCACAATACCTTAAGAGTGTGCAAGAAGGGAAGTGTGTGAGGAAAATGATTTGTCCACACTGGTCTGGTATCGCATACCTGTATTGCCAGTGTGGCGGGAGAATAGAAGCTTTGACAGCAGCATCATGATTCACAGGAAAAAGATCATTTGGCAGAGATAGTTGGACACCATTCACTGAGCATACCTGAGAAAAGCCCGCAGAAAATAATAAAAGGAGAAGCCAGTGCTATGTATGTGCCTCATAAAAGGACATGAGGCTGAAGGCCCAGAGATTTTGAGGATAAGCCTTTCCTTCAGCTCACTACTGCACTCCAGGTCTCCAGAGTGTTTTCCTTTTCTTAATAAATTGTTTCCTGTTTACAATCATGTATTAGTGCTTTAATTCTTGGACTGTATACACCATGTGCCCTAGGACTCAGGTCCCCACTTTTAACAATGGGTGAGCCAGTCAGGAGGCATAATCTTACCTTTCCTTATTTCTTGTTTCTTAATTTTCATTCTCACAGTACCTATCACCCTGTCCCTAGTTTTCTGTAGTGATATTTTATTTGTATTTTAATAAATAAAGCTTGCCTGAAGATCAGAAAGTAAAACAGCTACCCTGGTCAGCTTAACAGATCATGAAGTGCTGATACACACCTTTAATCCCAGTAGTCACACTAGTTTGCCATAGAAGCTGGGCAGTAGTCGTGCACACCTTTAATTCCAGAACTAGAGAGAAATATAAGATGGAAGGAGACACCTCTCAGACAGTATACTTCTGAGGATTCCTGGAGGCAGAATCACCTTTTCAGACTGAGGTAGAAGTAAGAGCCAGTGGCTGGCTCTCCTCCTTTACTGACCTTCAGGTTGAACCCCAGTTTCTGTCTCTGGGTTTTTATCAATCATGCTACAGTTTTCCTTTCTGCATGACTCTCATGCTGCACACTGCAGCCTGGAACCCAATGTGTGTCAGGTCAAGGCCTCCCTTGTGCATTGTTGGCAGTTGGCAAGCTGCTGAGAGGCAGCTTCCCAAGAGTGTCCATGTTTACTGTGAGGTCCATAAATATCTGCACTGACCCAGCATCTGGTGTGGGAGAGACATGGATCACACCCAGGTACCCTGCATTAAACAGGAATGCACTTGAACCAGAGGTGCCATCAAGAAGTCCCCAGGCACTAACATACTGGTTGGATTGTGCGTGAGCAGAAACATAGGGACAAGCTGAGATGACAGAAACCATATGACTGTTGAGGGTACTCAGAGTTTCACCACACCCCAGACTTTCTACTGTCTCTGGAATTCATCTATGCAACCACCTTCCTCCCACCTTCTTAGAAGTCCAGCTATATGACAAGAATGTCAGACTCAGAGGCAGTTCTATTACTCAAGCTCCTGCAAATGCTGACTTCACTATCTGCAGTGCTTTAATACTAGGTCTAGTGATTCCTAATTCACTTTGCACCACACTCTTCTATCTCTGTCATCTGTTTGCTTTAATTTTCCTCTCAGCTTCCACTGTTCATTTACTATAGATGGTCCTAGACTAGACACTATATGGAATACTCCACAAAGGGTATTCCTTTGAGTACTAGGACCAAAGAAAAATAAACATATTCCATCTGTACTTTTAACCTGACTGATGAATAAAACCAAAAGCCCAGTGCTATCCATGCAAAAAATTGATGTAAGATGTCCTTCTGTATATGTGTTTCTATTATTGGCTAATGAATAAAGCTGTTTCCTCCAATGGCTTAGCAGAGTAAAGTCAGGTGGGAAATCCAAATCCAAACAGAAATATATAGAGAGAATAGGCAAAGTCAAAGAGATGCCATGTAGCTGCTGAAGGAGACAGATAACAGATGCTGGAACCTTACTGATAGGCCACAGCTCGTGATGATACTTTGATTAACAGAAATGTGGTAATTTAAGATGTAAGAGTTAGTTAATAAGAAGCATGAGCTAATAGGCCAAATAGTGTTGTAATTAATTTCATTTCTGTATGATTATTTGGGTCTGGGTGGCCAGGAAATGAACAAGTAATCTCCATTTACAAGAAATCACCTTTTGAACTTAGCAGTCTAATAGTTCAAGTTTGATTTTTATTTATTTAATCACTTTAAAGAGTGTTGAAGAAATAACCTCAGAGTTGCTTGCAGTAAGGACTTAGTCCAGGAAGAAAGACAAAATGTACACAAGTGATCAATTAAAACCATGACCAAGGACAGGGCAAGTACAGACCAGTTGGGAATTTAAGCCATAGTCTCTGCTTCTCCCAGAACTACACTTAAGCTCACCCAGAAACAGCTGGGAATGAAGAGAAACATCGCTAACCAATCAGATCTTAAGGAATCAGAGTGGGTAAGAAGGATGCTTCCCTCTACTCCAGAGGCTTTGTCCTCCCTCCCTTCACCTAATCTCTCTTAGACTGCATGCTACAGTACAACCTCAAAAGTTGAGAGAAGGTAGATTTTGAGAGTCCAAATAAAAAGAGGCCTTTGTTTTACTCTAACACCTTGTCAACTGAATGCAAGTTAACAATTGGAAACTTGTCCAAAAGATGAAAGCAAAAAGAAATAACACCATCTTAATCCTGGACCTGTTTCACAGGACTTAAAAGAAATGGCCTGATATGTTTATGTAAGGTGTCTCTACAAGGATAAAGGATAATCAAAGCAAATAACAAAAGGGGAGAACTAATCCCTAGGGAACATTTTAGGCCTTATGTGAAAGATCGATCTATTCTTATATCTGCAGCACTTCTCCTAACTATGATGAAAATGCCTGGACTTTTATAGGTAGTTAACATTTTTGTTACCTTTTCAATTGTAGAGCCTCAGCAAATAAAGAAATAACAATAACAATAACAATAAAACAGCAACAGCAATAATAATGATAATAAATAAATAATAATAGCATAGTGCACTTTAGGAACTGCCACCTATCACCTAGAACATAACAAAGCAACCAGTATCCAGAGGCCATATCTAAATCTGTATCTTGAATTTCTCCTGTCTCACAGAAGCTTCAAATAGCTCAATTCTCCTCTGCCATGTTACAACATGCTCTGGACCTCCTGCTACATCCATATTTGAGTAAAGTTTATTCTTTATACCAGGACACTACTTTATTTCCCTTCATTAATATCTTGAAGTTCCTGACACTGTCCATTAGTGACAAGAGAACAACAAATTTTATGCTGTATTTTGATTAATACTGTCTTAAAGTGACAGGGGCCACATTTCATAGGCCTAGGAAAGTCATGTGAAAGCCCCAAGGATATCAGCACAAGAAAGCACAGTATTAAGTTGGACTTCTGAGAAGAGGAAATAGTTGATAACTGAAACAAATAGATACAGAAGAAAAGAAAGTAAAATATACTTAAAGTGTACTTTGAGAGAGATGGGAAAGATTTTACTTTGTAAGTACTATTTTAGGAAAGTAGCCTGGTGGGGTGATATAAGCCATCAATTCCAGCATTTGTGGGGTAGGCAAAGGCAGATCTTTGAGTTCCAGGCCAGCCTAGTCTACTAAGGAAATTCCAGGTCAGCCAGAGCTACACAGAGAAACTGTGTCTTGAAATACCCCCCATCAAGTGATGTCACCTGTTTTTAGATGATCCAGTTGGCTCAGCTGTGTGAACAGACTAGAAGGAGGAAGGAACTGAACCAGAAAGACTAGTTAGGTTACACCAAACACAATTTAGAAAGATATATTAATAACAGCGAAAATGAGGAGAGAGGAACAGATTCCTCTCCCTGATGGTCAAGCAGCTTCATGGTTCATTGTTTGTGAGCTGAGAGTAAGAGAGAGATACTAGTGTCCTTTAGGTTGCCACTTCAACTATGACCTGGCTAGACAATATTAATGTATATAACATTTGCATGAATTAATAAAAAATTTAGAATCAGATATTTTTACTATAACAATTTTATTATTTCAAAATTTCAGACAGTGTCATTTGCTCATACTCACCCCTGACTCATTTACCTATTTCTTATCAGATCCACCACCATCTCCCAACTCCCTCAACACATTTAGTCTTCATTTTCTTTTCAACAAAGCACTGCCCATGTACATATGGGTATGAAGCTATCCCCTAGAGTGGTCTGCCTACCAGGGACCACACTTTCAAAGAAACTCACTCTCCCCAGTCAGACACAACCAACTGTCAGTATAACTGAGAGCAATAGCTGTTCCTCAGTTATAAACTGAGGTTCAAGAACCCATCTTCCTCCATGATAAAATGTTGACTGGCTTCACCATGTTTAGATTTTTTTCAATGAGCTCATCAGTGCCTGGGTCTGCTATGCCCTGAAGACACTGTTTTATTCTAGCCCTACATGCCTTCTGGTTCTTATAATCATCCCACCTTCTCTTTGCAACTGGTTTCTCAGCCTTGAGGGAAGGGAGATGTGAAGTTGCATTTCTGACTGAACATTCTACTGATACTCTCTGCACTTTAATAAGTTGTATATTTCTGTGTTAACCACTAACTACTGTAAAAAAAAAACAAGAAACAAAATCTCAACTCTCAACTAATGACTGAGAGCTGCTCTAATATATGGGAATACAAATATGAATTTAAAGGGCAGTTTTATATTGTGTTCATTTGGCATAGTAGTAGTAGTAGTAGTAGTAGTAGTTGTAGTAGTAGTAGTAGTAGTAGAAGTAGTAGGAGGTCTGTTCATAGGACCCATAAGGTCCCCAGTCAAAGGTTCTTGACCAGTTTTTTTTTTATTTTTTTTCTGTGGAATTGATCTTAAATCCAATCAGAAAGTGATTGGTTATCTCTCTAATATTTTTTGCTACTATTACCCAAGAACATATCTTGCCAAGCAGCAATTATTGTAGCTCACATGGTTCTTGCTCTTTGTTTTGTTTTGTTTTTGTTGTCTTGTTTTTTTTTTCCTGTTGTTCTTTTGCTTTCTTTATTCCCCCAGCAGTCTACAGAATGCCTTTCAGAACTATGAATGCTAGCCCAAGAAGGAAGGATGCTTCCTGGTTTATATGAACTTGATTTCTCCATGTCCTCTCACCAAACTGTATGATGTCATCAGGCATAGGCTCTTACCATCAAGTTCTGTTGGGCAACCAAGAAGAGCAGTTTTATGTTTCAGACACTTCTAATTTGAGTTACCTGTGAGATATATTAGAAACAATAAAAGTAAGGAGGTCTAAGATAATGCTTAGAAGAGAGATCTAGGGTACCTAAATGAATCTGAGAGCTATTTGTTAGAAAGGATACGCTGTATCAATCCAAATCATTCTTGAAGAAATTCTTGTTTAGATGAATAACACAAGAGGAAGTAAAAGCCAAAGAAAAGTTTGAAAACCAAACATGGAAAGACAAACTTGAGAAATAAGATATTGATAGAGTACTATGAAGAAACATAGGAAAAACTACTTCCTAGTTTTCATCTCAGTTGTCACACATTAGAAGGTTCATCTAAATCTATGTACAGGAATATAATGAATTATTTAGGGAAAGTGCATGCTACAATTTGAATCATATATGCCCCTCCAAAATCTATACTAAACCTTGAAACCCAACATTTTAGAAATGAGGGAAGAGATGCATATATGCTATTAGGGCTCTTCCCCAAGATTTACAAGGATAAACCTGGACCCACAGGCTCTTCCATCTCTGTGGCATGGGCAGCAGTTACTGTGAGGAAAATTAATACTGGACCTGCCATTGTTTTGATCTTTAGTTTTCTAGCCTCCAGACCTGTGTAAAAAAATTATTGGCTTTGTTTTGTTTGGTTTGTTCAATTACAAGCTAGATTGGTTTTGTTATAGTCTAGTCTCAGATATTTTGCTATATTAGAACAGACATATTTGGACAAGTGATTTTTTTGTATTCTTTTTCTGGTAATCTTTTAAGCATATATAGACAGTCCTCAGTGTTTGTGTTTGGTGGTGATGCAAGAAGATGTAAACAAGCTAAAAAGGGTGGAAGACAGGAATGCCTGTTCTTCCACTGTTCTCTCCCTATCCAACTCATGAATATGTGAGTATTAACATCCAGATTTTGGACCTTCATTTGTTTTAATCTTCTGTATGTGCTAGCTGAAATGGAAGGGTTAACATATATGGCCCTGTGTTGTCTTAGGGCTTAGCTATAACATTATTTATATTTAGTTGAAGAAGAGGAAGACATGAAATGCTAAATCCTTCATGATTTGATGCTATGCTTGGTGAGATAGCAAAAGAAGGATAGTGGCTAAGAGCTATATATGTATTTCTATAAAAATGCTCATGGTGTGGAATAAAAAGTACATAACTTATCATTGAATTTATTTTGATGTAAAGCTAAAACTATGCTTAGAAGAAGGGTGAGCATTATTTATTACTCCCTTGTCCAGACTTACAATGAGGAGAGATGAAATTTAATTTAATGTCACCAGTAGAAAGCTGGCTGTGGATCAATATCTGGTGACAGCCTTGTGTTCCTCATATTTTATAAGCTTATTATTTCTTTCATAAAAGTAGAGCAATGCACCAAGAGAGAGCAGGCACTAACAGAGTTGGGGTTATATTAATAAGTTGACCCTGGAAACCAGAGCATCAATACACACCAAACAGTAACAGCTAATCCTTTATGTAATCACTGACTGGGCATCCAAAGTTAATTCTTGGCCTTTACCGTAAAGCCATATTGAGGCCCAGGCAATTACAAGAAAGTAGAAAATGAAAGACTTTCAATTTAGCTCCATAACAAATGCCTTGAATTTATTCTAGGCCAGAAGATCAAGTTACTAGTTTATGTATGGGCTTAGATTTATGGAAATTAAATTCTTCATTTGATCATAGTGCTATACTTTGCACTCGGATAGTGCCTCTCATTTGCTGGTATTAAATAAGTCAGTGCACTTCTAAAGGAAGCACCAATTCTGAACTTGTTTATTTTTCAATAGGTAAGGCGGGAGCACTGCTTCTTTCACTCTGTTTTTAAAGACTCATCTATCTTGTATTCTCTCTGTGCTCGTGTCCACAAAGGGTCCCTCTCCCACTAGTTGAAAACATATTCATATCCTTAAGAATTTATTAATACTAAATTAGTTCAATTTATAAACATTTCTAGCAAGTTGAGAAATAGAAAGTTTAGGTAGTTTTGGCAATGCCAGAATGACAGCTAAAATATCAGTTTATTTCAAATCTCTACAAAGGATGTTTTGATAAACATGTCTTCAGTTTTTACTTTAAATCTCACTAAATAACTCTTAATTCAACACATACATCTGCATTAGAAAATATTAAAAGATGGATCAAAATCAACACGATGTGCTTCATAGTTCTTTATAGAGTTTTCTATTGTCAAATTTCAGAAATGTGTCAAACAGCTCAAAACATGATCATAACTGTCTGCAAGAAATGAGTCATGTAACATTATAAACATTGCTTGAAAAAATTGAATAACTAAAGCATTCGAGGACAAAGATAAATGGGACTAGAGAAACAGAAGGTGATCAGGTTTGGAGGGTCACTTTTACCAAAAGGCATTATTAAAGAGGCTGAGAAGCCAACCTAGTCCTTGACAAGCTAATGACACTAGACTGACAGCTATCACATTTCAGTGTTCATTAAAAGAAAAAGCTCAAAGTGTCCCTAGATTTAGGGTTGTGTTCTAGTATGGATATAGCCTGAGAGTGAGAAAAAAAATTAGAAAAGATTACTTCAGTAGAAACTTAAATTTGAGTCTTGCAACATCTTTATTACAATTTAGATGAAACAATGCAAGTTTATCCTTTGCAGGCATGCACTTAATCCATGGTGAGCATGCAACATGCATTTCCCAGAGAAACAGAAATAAGAATGATAATGCGTAGTCTGTTCAAGCACAAGTTCGCATAGTCAGTAAAAGTGTCTTCCTCCCTGGTTAATTCTATTGCACCAGCAGTATTTAAATGGCCATTGCATGTACAGCCTAAAACCAAGAGAAAGAAAGCCCCTTGTAAAACAACAGAGGATAAATAAAAGTGAGGGTTAAGTTACTAGTATCTGTCTAGAATGTGCAAAACCCTAATTCCATTTCGTGGATCAAAAACAGCAACAAAATTCCCAGAAGTCTCTCAAAAAAAATTTCTACCTCATATTTCATTGGCCACCCATGATCAGAACAAAAACAAAGTGTTTTGAATTTTGGCAGCATAGGACAGTCAAAGTGCATCAAGGTTCATGGTTGGCAGTCCTGCAATACAAGGTAGATTAGAAAAAGGCCAAGGGTGTAAATGTATGCAATGAAAGTTGTAGATAGAATGAGAGGAAAGACTTGCTAGAAATAGGAAGAAAAATATTCAAAACCCAATAGAAAATAATGGGCAAAAGTCAAAAACAATAATTTTCTGTTAAAAGAAATGTGAAAGCTATATTTTAAAAATAGCTTTTTGCTCATACTAATTAATTCGAAATATAAAACATACAACTGCAGTAAACTGTTGTGAGTTGCCTTGGATCTTGGGAAAGCAGTCACTTGGTAGGTCTGTGGTAAAAAAGTCAGTAACAAACACTACCAGAAAAAGTTGAAAAAGTTACAGGTAGACAGCAATCTTACATTATCTAAAAAAATTAAGGAGCATTTATACATTTACTCACCAATCTCATTTCTGGGAGTCTAGCTGGCAGAGATAACTGCAAACTAATTATTTAAAAGTTATGTGCGTGTGATCACAATAGCTCAAAATGAAAACTATTGTGGTATCTGTGTACAGTATATTGTTATACAACTATTGGTCATCCTTCTAACTCTACTCAGCAACGAATCTGGAAGTTCTTTTTTTTTATTGAAAAAAAAAAATCCCTGCTTCCTCCCAGCCTCCCATTTCTCTCCCCCTCCTCCCGCCCCTCTCCCCCTCCCCCCACTCCTCTCCCCCTCTCTCTCCAGTCTGAAGAGCAGTCAGGGTTCCCTGCCCTGTGGAAAGTCCAGGGTCTTCTCCCCTCCCTCCAGGTCTAGGAAGGTGAACACCCAAACTGGCTAGGCTCCCACAGAGCCAGAACATGAAGTAGGAACAAAACCCCGTGCCATTGTCCTTGGCTTCTCATCAGCCCTCATTGTCTGCCATGTTCAGAGAGTCCGGTTTTACCCCATGCTTTTTCAGTCACAGTCCAGCTGGCCTTGGTTAGCTCCCAATAGATCATCCCCACTGTCTCTGTGGATGGGCGCACCTCTCGTGGTCCTGACTTCCATGCTCATGTTCTCCCTCTTTTCTGCTCCTCATTGGGACTTTGGGAGCTTAGTCCGATGTTCCAGTGTGGGTCTCTGTCTCTATCTCCATCCATCACTAGATGAAGGTTCTATGGTGATATGCAAGATATTCATCAGTATGGTTATAGGATAGGGTCATTTCAGGTTCCCTATCCTCAGCTGCCCAAGGAACTAACTGGGGACATTGCCCTGGGCACCTGGGCTGCACTCTAGGTTCATGTCTCTTACCAACCCTAAGGTGGTTCCTTTATTTAAGTTATGTGATTCTCTGCTCCTCTATCCAACCTTGTTTTATCCCCAATCATCCCGTTTCCCCAAGTTCCCCCCATCCTCCCCTTCTCATTTTTCTCTCCCCATCTCCCCTTACCCCCATCCCACCCCATCCCCAAGGTCCCAATTTTTTACCCAGCAATCTTGTCTATTTCCCATAGCAGGGATAATAACTATATGTTTTTCGAGGGGTACCCTCATCCATTGCTGGTGGGAATGCAAACTTGTGCAACCACTTTGGAAATCAGTGTGGCGGTTTCTCAGGAAATTTGGGATCAACCTACCCCTGGACTCAGCAATACCACTCTTGGGAATATACCCAAGAGATGCCCTATCATACGACAAAAGCATTTGTTCAACTATGTTCATAGCAGCATTATTTGTAATAGCCAGAACCTGGAAACAACCTAGATGTCCTTCAATGGAAGAATGGATGAAGAAAGTGTGGAATATATACACATTAGAGTACTACTCTGCCATAAAAAACAATGACTTCTCGAATTTTGCATGTAAATGGATGGAAATAGAAAACACTATCCTGAGTGAGGTAACCCAGACCCAAAAAGAGGATCATGGGATGTATTCACTCATAATTGGTTTCTAGCCATAAATATAGGTCACCGAGTCTATAATTTGTGATCCTAAAGAAGCTAAATAAGAAGGTGAACCCAAATAAAAACATATAGTTATTATCCCTTCTATGGGAAATAGACAAGATTGCTGGAAGTTCTTTCACACATTTCCCCAGCTCTCTCTTCTTATATCTCACTTCCTTTCAGGTGTGATTCATACCCAATTCTTTCATTTTTCTCTATTGTAGACACATATCTTACATCCTGTTCGGGAGTCCAGGGTAGGATACTGAGTTCAGCCCTCTATGTTTAAAAATCAATTACACATCTTCAGTTACAGTACAGATGTCATCTCAGACTGAATATCCAGAACTCAATACCATCTCCCCTAGTGTACAGAATCTCTTTTCCCTTCTGCTCAGACCTTTGAATTCTCTGGAAACTTTCCTCACTTCCAAGCTTCTTCATAGCTCTGCCAGTTCATTATACTCATCATTTCTTAATAAATTTCTTAATAAGTAAATAATAAATCATTTCTTTAAAAAGTCCTATTTAAAAATTATCATTTTCCAGGACCCAGTGAACCTATCATTTCTTTTTACTTCCCCAAATACGCTTAAAACATGTTTTGAAAGCTGTAGGTGGAGGTTGTGAGTTCAGGATCAGTCTTTCCTAGTCAAAGAACACCTGTCTTAAACAAGACAAACTACACACGCAAATGGTATTAAGTATTCCATTTCTCTACTATTTTGACATGCTGTGATTCTTTAATAAAGTAATTACCAAAATAGAAATAGTTAAGAATCTGTAGTCTAGACATTTGGTAACCTGTAGAGTTAAACATGTCACAAATGTAACAGAGAACAGATTTATAGTAGTAGACAACACAAATGTTACTACACAATCTACAAACATAATTTGACTGAGTAAATCTATCATGTTTCCCAGAATGTTTAAAATTTCAAAATTGTGTGCTTTCATATCAATGACTCCAGATTTATCTCATCATTATAGCACTATCTCTGGTAAATTGTCTTTATCTCTTGGCCTTTCTCACATTTGTCTCTATTTCTCAAATATATCATTCTCCATCTCACTTCATGGCCTTATAAAAGCTATTTTTGCTGTATGTAACATACCATACTCTCCTTAGACCAGTTTCTTTTCTTCTGAGATGGACTGAGCACTTCACATTATCTGAATTCTCACTATTTGTTGCCTCTGGTATTTTCCATTCAGTCATTCAGACGGCTCTTACAAATAAGGCCAGTGTGTTTACACATGGATGTGTATACTTAAGAACATAGCTTGATTTCTAAGGAAAATTCCAAGGATTAGAATGGACTGAAAAACTACTGGTCTAGTTGTTTTATAAATATGTGTGCATATATATCAGTTTTGCAAAAGATTTTTGTCATTTAAAAATGTCTAATATTTGTGCAAAATGACAAACACCTGTAATCTCAATGTTGCTGGGCTCTTGTTCAGTCCCCTTTGCTCCATGCTCCTTGTTATTGCCATTAATTAATCTTAATCCTAATTAAGTTGACACATAGCTGGAATTCACTATAAGGTAACTTATGGACACTCTCAGGAGTGAGCATGAACAATTGTAAAAGAGAACATTACAGCAAAAAATCCTGGCAGGATGGAAAGTGGACTGTGGCATGAGACATCACTTATGTAAGGTTCACAGGGGGATTTGAGAATAGACAATAGTTAAAGGTACAATTGTGTGATGTACATTCTCAAAAGGGGAGAGTCAGCAATGGAAGGAGGGACCATCGTATCAGCGTGCATATACTGTGGCGTCTAGACTGTCTCTAAAACGCTCCAAAATTATACAGTTTCCCAAGGGGGTTTCCTATCCTGGTAATTAGAAGACCCATCTGAGTTATCTCCTAAAGAAGGGGACAACAGTAAGCCTTTGTTCTTTACAGGAAAGCCTACACTAAATCACAACATTGTGAACTCTACGGCAGTTAAGCATGCCGGATCTGCATACAGATAGAGATGTAGTTCACAGATCCCATGATTTGACCAGTAATCAATTTCCTGCATATCTTTGTGATTTTATAAGTTGCTGTATCTTTGTGGTTTGATAATGAGGCAGGGATGATCCTCAAAGTCCCCTCATCTGGTATTATGAACTTTATCAACTGATACCAGCACCTGAGAGCCTGCAGCAGGAAGATGCTAGGGTCACAGTCAGCCTTTATCCCTGACTGTTGTAAGACTTTGTCTAAACACTAATGCTGTTGAATATTCTCATTCTCTTATATGCATGTGGCTTTTCAATTTGTGTTTTAAATTTCCTTAGGATTGACTTTATGTGCTCATGATGACCAGTAATTTTATCATCTTCCATATTTTTATTTAAGATGTAACTCGAGTCTTCATGCTTATCTTGAAATTCCCTGCCTTCTAATAGGAATATTTGGATAATGAGTGTTTTGTTTTCTAGCGTTTTTATTTCTTTTTTCTCAGTCTTTGTTTAGGACTAAAAAATTTTTATAATTCCATATAGCTTTTTAAAAAATAATCCAATCACCATATGGATCTATTAATATTATTTGTTCAATAACATTTTATGTTTTTGCTCTAGCGTTTATAGTGTGTAAGTTTAGTCTTGCAATCTGTCATAATGTGGTAATATGACACTTCATGGCAGTAAGTGCTTCACAATATACATTGGTTTTATGACTAACACATTTCTGCTGTAGCTATCGTTACTTTTGTTTTTATATTATAGAAACAATGGTTTATTATTTTGAGCTATCAGAAATATAATGAAGGTGATGGGAAGTTGATTTAGTGGGTAACAAGTTGCAAAGTATGAGTTCAATTCCCTCTCAGTAACGTAATAAGTTAGACATGATTACATATACACATATAGTCCAGCACTTTGCAAGGATGAAAGAAGAGGATACCTGGGATTTTATGGGTACCAGACTCGGCCCAGAATCTATGAGAAACTGTCTTTGAAAGATACAGTAGGCTACCTGATATCTTCGTGGCTTCAATGCTTGCACGCATGCACACACACACACATGTTACATGTATGCAAATATATGAACACATACATACATGACACATCTTACACATACATATGAAGATATGTATGTAGTGAAATTTGCAAAATATAAAACATCATGTGTTCCCATGTTTATCCATGTCCAAAATAGTATGATCTTTGCAGGCTCTTATTGTAATTTGGTATCATTTTTGTCCGTAAGATATTATCAGTTCATATCTGTGGACCTAACAATGAGGAATGATTTTGGTTCTCATTGCCCTTGTTCATAAGGAATAATGCTGTTAGATGTGTCTTGTTTTTCTTTGTTCCTAGACTTATGTCCACTATCATTTTAATCTCATTGTTTCAGGAGTCAATCAATTAGCATTCTTAAATAGGTTCCTATGCACTCTGTGTGTTCCCCTCTTGCTGCTAACTTTGCACAATGTGATTGTGGTATGCATTTTAGTTTTTCTATAATGTATATATGACTTTTTTGTGTTTCAAGATTCATTGTAGTAGGTTTTTTTTCTCATTTAGGAAAAAAATCAACTGATCTTTCTTTCTAAATATTAATTATTCTTGGAAATGCAAATGACCTCAGAGCTTATCAAAACCTTCCCAATAGTCATTTATTACATTCTCCTTCATTTTAAATAGATCTAATTGTTCTAACTTTAAATTCATGAATGTGTTGCTTTCAATAACTAATGACTATTAATTGTATCCAAATCACAAATGCACGTTCATTGTGCCAAATGGTTTCTTTATACCATTCTTGTGC
Source organism: Neodon shergylaensis (assembly GCA_025134845.1). Classification (NCBI taxonomy): domain Eukaryota; kingdom Metazoa; phylum Chordata; class Mammalia; order Rodentia; family Cricetidae; genus Neodon; species Neodon shergylaensis. The sequence goes on along the minus strand of JABTXL010004655.1, from coordinate 475,386 downwards.
CTATATATCATGTACTTTTGTACTACTCATGTCCCCATTACTCTTTCCTTCCTCCCACACTTGCACTCAAATCTGTACAAATGCTTTTTTCTGAAATGTCTTCTTTCTGTTTCCAGCCATTTTCCAAGCCCAAATGCTGAATAAGAAAGTAAATGTGATAGTTTGTGTTCTGTTCCTGCCTCTTTTTTCAGTTAACATGATGATCTCCAGCTCCATCCATTTCCTGATAAATGACATACTTTTGTACTTTTGTTCTTTTTGTTTTATTTTCTTCCTTTTGTTCTAAATAGATTTTCTCTTATGTAGTATATCCTGATTATGGGTTCTCTTCCCACTCCTTTTCTTAACCTTTCTCTCTTCTGGATCAGCCCCCTTTCTGTCCCTCATTAGAACATCTAGTGATTTATTATGTACATATAAATTATATACAAAGTTTCATCTGCTGATGAACAATGAAGTTGGCTGTATACTTTAGCAATTGGGGATTGCTTCCGTACACAGTATGAATGATACTGCTGCTGTTCCTTCCTTGGATTTCTTTGGCCATGTGCACAAGAATGATACAGCCAGATTGTACGTTGGTCTGGCTTTCATTTCCTGGTGAAATTCCATACTAATTTCCATAGTGGCCACAATAGTTTACATCCCACCATTGGTGTAAGGGATCCATTCTAGCATATACCGTTTGATTTCTTAATAATAACCATTCTTATTGGAATGAGTTGGACTCTCAAGGTAGTTTTGATTTAAATTTTCACAAATAGCTAAAGGTGTAAAATATCTTTTATACTTTTATTAGTTGTTTCTATCGCATCCTTTGAGAAGTGCCTTTTTGATTCATTAGTCTAATTATTTAATGGATTACTTTGTTTTGTGTTTAATTTTTTGAGTTCTTTCAGCTTTTTACATAACACATTTAAATCACAGCAGTTCAATCTGGACTTTGTGATAAAATCTGTGTTCTATCTTACCTTTGAATACATGCAGTGATTGATAATACCTTTAATGCCACTGTCTGCCCATTCTAGCACAGTGCCAGTGATGTGGTGGTTTGGATGCATAGTAGTAATTATTAGAAGTTAAACTTTCACCCTCATCTGCATGACTATACCTCACATGCAAAGTACTTTACTCAGTGGGTTGCTAGTCATTTTTTGTTCTACTCTAAAATCTGCTTTGTTCTGAGACCCACGCTACCTACATGGAAATATATTGATCCTTTTGTATTATTACTGATATTTGTTAGTCAAAACTTGTGCTTTTAGTATATGGCTTTTTTTAAAGATAATTCTGGAGTACATGGAGCTCCATAGAGAGTGTCCAAGGCAAACAAGAGCCGGTTGTGCACTAGGTGACTCTGCAGAAGAAAATCAACTAAACATGAGGAAAAGAGAGCCTAAGAATCCAAGAGGGAAAATGTCTTCATAAACATTCTTTGTGCGAACTTGTCCAGAGGAACACAAAAAGCACCCGGATGCTTCTGTCAACTTCTCATTTCTCGAAGAAGTGCTCAGAAAGGTGGAAGACCATGTCTGCTAAAGATTGAATTGAGAAGAGTGAAGACATGGCCAAGACTAGTAATAAAAGAGAAAAGAAAACCTACATCTCTCCAAAGGGAAGACCAAAAAGAAGTTCAAGGACCCCAACGCACCTAAAAGGTCTTTTTTGGCCTTTTTCTATTCTGAGTATCACCCCAAAACCAAAGGGGCATTCCCCGGCTTATTCATTGGTGATGTTGCAAAGAAATTGGGAGAGATGCGGAACAACACAGCTGCAGATGACAAGCAGTGTACAAAAAGAAGGCTTCCAAACTGAAAGAGGAATACAAAAAGGATGCTGTTGCTTGCAGAGCTAAAGGAAAACCCAATGTGGCAAAAAGAGGGGGAGAAGGATGTTCAAGACTGAAAAAAAAGAAGAAAAAGAAGGAAATGGAAGATGAGGAGGGATAAAGAGGATGAAGTAGAGGAAGAAGAAGAGGAAAACGATGATGAGGAAAAAATGATGATGATGAATAAGTTGGTTCTAGTGCAGTTTTTTCTTGACTATTAAGCATTTAAGACACCTGTTCACAACTCACTTCTTTTTTAAAAACAATTGAAATGTAAGGCTGTGTAAGATTTGTTTTTAAACTGTACAGGGTCTTTTCTTGCATGTTCAGTACATTATTGAATGTGTCTTCAGAAAGACCTGTCCTTGTGTTTTTTTCAATAGCCACTGACCTTGCCTGGTACAGTCTGGGGGGTGTAAATTGACAGGAAAGTTTAAAACAAGTTCTTATTAGTACACAGCACAAATTAGTTACATATGGGGAGGGTAAGTATTTTTTTCATGGTTTTGTTTTGGTCTTTTTTTTTACCTTTAGTTGTCTCTGATGCAGCTTATATGAAGAAAATTGTTGTTCTGTTAACTAAACATCACTCTGCAACTGCAAAAAAATTGCAGCTATTTTGTTGACATTCTGAATGTTTCTAAGTAAATATATTTTTATTTAAAAATTATAATTCTGAATACTTTACCCAAACTCATGAACTGAGGTTTCCCAATTTAACTGGTAGCATTAATCACTACTCCTGGTTCTCTGTGAATATCGGGTCTTGTTCTTAATATTTTACCAGTGGCTCTTCCATGTCCTTAGATAGATTTCCTGTCTGTATTTGCTGACTGGTGTCCTGCTGAGCACATGATGGTGTCAAGCCAGTGCTCTGTGGTATTCTGCTGCATTGTTCTCACCACTCTCTTGTTCTGAGGCTCCTACTCTTGTAACATGGTTGTGCCTGAAACATCTCTAGTCATAGAGCACACTGAGTTTCACACTTCATAAATGACTGCCTGAAGAGCGTCAATGTTATGGCCTCCTTGTTTCCTAACTTTTGGGGATGAGGTTCAGAAATGTGAGAAACTCTATTTCAAATATTTTATGTGATTTCTTTTTGTTCCTTCCTTCCATTCTTCTTTTAGATAGGAGACACATTCTACTTTCCCTTTTTTGTGTGTTATGTAGAAGGTAAATGAGTGGCGGGGCTGGAGAGATGGCTCAGAGGATAAGAGCACTAGCTGCTCTTCCAGAGGTCCTGAGTTCAATTCCCAGCAACCACATGGTGGCTCACTACCATCTGTACTGAGATCTGACGCCCTCCTCTGGTGTGCAGGCATACATCGACAGGATGTTGTATACATAATAAATAAAAAAATCTTTAAAAAAAATAAAAAGATAAATGTGCAGGAATCTCATTAAACCTGGATACCTTTCAAAAAAAAAGAAGGTAAATGAGTGATTTGATATCAGAAAATTTAACCAAATCATTTTATTTATCAAAAAAGGAACAAGTCATTCATATTAGAATTAAGTCATGGACATTCCATCTATGATGAACACAAATAGACAAATATGGTTAATTCATGAAACAGAAAGTTGCAATACATCATCAAATTTTCCAAATTTTCTTTTCAAAAACATCACACAATAACTCATAAAAGATTTGATCAATTTAACCTCTATTTGAAAAAGAACGGATACTAGAGCAGGTATGAATTTTTGCTTAATGTAAAAATATTCTTGTACTAACGTATTTCATTACATTATGAATTTTCTGAAAAGAATTCAAGAATTTTAATATAAAGTTTATATGAGAACTCAAAATGTCAAACAAATATTTAATTCCAAAGAAATGCTTGTACTACATATATTAAGCTTTATTCTAGCAATAAAACATCCCATCATATGTAGAACTTGTTGTAAGATATTTTTCATAAGTTTCTTCCTGAGTTCCCTGAATTCTATTTCTATTTCATAGTGATGATAGAGCTCTCCATTCCTTTATTGGCATCTCTAAATCAACTTTTATTCTCACTGGTAATTTATCTCTTTATCTGATGTAGCAATTTTTTGTTTGTCCTAATATAAGAGCAAAAATCATTGTATATATTTTCTCCTAAGTGTCATAATTTCAAATGCATATATTACATCTTGCAAGAAACAATATATATAAGAGAACAACACAAACAATATGAAAAATGGGTTTTGAGATTAAAAGCAAAGCTTTGGAACTGGAAAATAATAAGGAAATAGTGCTGTGTGTTTTAAGATGCCATGAAATTGAATATTTTGATTAATAAATTTTAGAAAAAATATTATAAGTTAAGGATTTTAAGTGCTCTATAATCAGAAAGGGATTTGATCTTCTTAGGTCAATTCAAATCTAAATTGCTATTAAGTAACTTTAAACTGGAGACTTTGTTCAATTTTTCAATACCCATCTATTCTATTCCAAATTTTGGCTACAAAATAAGATTTTGTAAAACCCAAAAATTCTCAAGTCTATATTATATAGTATCCACCTTTGTACAAATAAATCAAAGTTCCAGCAATCCTTAATTGTCTGGCTTATATTTATTTGGATTTATTTTTTTAATTTCTGTGGTATTTCATTTTTTTCTCCAGGTATTTTTGAATATTCTGGTTTTCTTGTTTTACTAAGGCTAAACCTGTTCATTGTAACATAAATTATTATATTTCAGTGTCTTAGTAGCACTGTTTATTTTGATTTCTGTAGCTTTAGGGGAAGGACTTAGTGTGTGAGTTTTTAGAAAGTCATGGTAATGAAACTCCTTGTCAGTCCAGCATCAGATGATTAGAATGGAGGATACTGTGCAATTGAGGTGATCCCTCGGGGTCAAGTCTAAATTTATTTATCACTTTCACCACATTCCTCTTTGGTAAGAGGTGGGAGGAAGCAATTTGAAGAGGAGCTAGTGATTTGAGCTTTACGTCCATATGAGATATGGTAGAATCACATCCAAGACATAGCATACAGATATCACAAATAGACAAAACACCATTTAGTTTCTTAAATGTAGAAACAAGTATCCCTTGAGCTTTGGAGTCCCCAAATTTAAATCTAATTTTGAGTTGAATGTACTTTATCTATATTTGAATGTTGAAGCTTTAAACCTATTAGATGTTTAAGTTTTAAACCTACAATTACGTTTGGAAATAAGGTAATTAAAAAGATGTATTTGCAAGATGATGTCATGTGAGTGCGTCTTGATTCAATACAATCTTTGTCCTCACAATAGAAGATGAAGAACAGAAACACAGATGAGAGTCACACATTGACACAGAGTACTACTGTGAACAAGCAAATTCCAAGGCTTCCAAAAAAATAAAAGTGCCAACACTTTTAGAACTTGGGTTTCTAAATTCCCAAAGCTAAAAATTACACATGTTAGAGACTGCTGAATAAGTAAAATTCATAAAAAATATTAAAAGTTTTAAAGAGACTACTAAGAGGCTGTAAGAGAGTTGAACAGATTATATCTAGCTATAGAACATAAGAATATATAGAAAATTAAGAATGAAAACCTGTTGGGTAAGGTTGCATTCCCAAAACTGAAGAGGTAGAGATGGGAGGATCATGTGGTCAAGTCAAGCCTATTTCTAAAGAAAGTGGTTTTTTAAATAAAACAATGAAAATGCAAGTAACCAAGGTATCCATATTAGAGAACACTCAGTGGGAAAGATTTTTTAATAATTTGCGCCCTCGATTTATAATTTTATATTATTACCATAATATTCACAAATAATGAAGATTAAAGTATTAGAGGGCCTCAGAAGACAATGAAAAAGTATTCTTTATCATTTGCTAAAATAAGTTAACAAAATGCCTTGGTGGGTAAAGTTGGCTTACACAAACTTGATAGTTTGCAGTCCATTCCTGGATCCACAAAGTAGAAAGAGAAAATCAACTCCCGCAAGATGCCCTCTGCCCTCCACATATATGGCATATGCATTGAAACACACACACACACACACACACATTTCTGGATGCTCACAAAATAAATAAATATAATATAATAAGAATACAAAATAAAAGACATGAGTTCAAAAGACCTGTTGTACAAATGTTTGCTGGAGGAAGGCCACTTGTTGGTTCCCAGCTGCCCAGCTAGAAGCTTTTTCAGGTTTTTATGTGGATGTGGTTACCCATTTTAGCATGCCATTCTTAGCTAGCTAAATCTGCATATGCCATTTGAATCTTGCAGGTAAATCACTGTCATGTGGTGATACACAGATTCAAGAAATGGGTTAAATTAAGATGTAAGAGTTAGCCAATAAGAATGTAGAGGTAATGGGCCAAGCAGTATTTTAAATAATGTAGTTTCTGTGTGGTTATTTTGGTTCTGGGTGGCTGGAATGAACAAATGGCCTCCTCCTACAAATTGTTGCCCAACTGAAAGACCCTACAGACCCCCTCCCCAAAACCCGCAGCTAGCATGCTCCCTGGGAGAACGTCCTGTTTGCTTAAAAGATTCTCAAGATCAGCAGCTAGCCTGCTCTCATGAGGACATCCCATTTGCTTAGGAAAGCAGGATGTCCACAAGATAGGATGACTGCAGAGCAGGATATCTATAAAGATAGGACAAAGCAGGATGGCTGAAAAACAGGATACCTATAAGATAAGAACCGGAGATCTATTGCCAGACACCCATGCTGGGAGAGGAAAACCATTCATGCCCTCTGCCTCATTCCGACCGACCGATAACCATGCTTTTCTGCTTCTGTAAAACTTGCTTTTTGCTGCCCTCTGTCCTATAAAAAGCCCTCCTCCCAGCCGGCAGGCGCGCAAGTCCTCTGAAAGACTTTGCTGCCCACAGGTACCTGTGTTTACCCATTAAACCTCTTGCGTTTTGCATCCGTGTGGTCTCGGCCTGTTCCTTGGCTTCGGGGAGGTCTCCCCCTGAGAGAGAAGGTCCTCTTCGAGGGTCTTTCACAACGTGGGACACCAAACCACAAACCTGAGATTAAGAGTCTCATGCTATAGTGACTGAGTTATCTGAGCCTCATCAAAGTTCATACTGGCAGCATGGCCCAGAAAGCCAGCATTTCAAAATGGCATGGCTTTTTTTCCTTCTACTGCTGAATGAGGAAGCCCTAACTTAAAGGAGCCATGCCTCTGCTTGCTTCTAGCAAACAGAGCCCACCCAAATAAAATGCAGCTACCAAACCATGCTTAACTCTGTTCTTTTGTGTCTAGAATTTTTAAGCTGCCACAGGGCAGAGTAAAACTGTGTGGCTTCTTAAAAACAAAACAAAACAAAACAAAAAACCTGGCAGCTTCCTGGTTTGCCAGCACAAAAAATACTGGATCTTTTGGGTGATTTGGCTACAGAGCATTTAAATGGGGTTTGTGAGCAATGTGTTAGAGCTTGCTTGATGGCAACAGGACTGGCTGTGTGCCTAGAGATGGGGCACTCTACATGGCTTTCAGAGGTGGCAAGCAGCTTCACCATGCTGGTCTGGGTAAATAAGCAGGCAGTGCCGTATTTCCCCTTGCATTGGTGCTGCTTAAGGTTTTAAGAAGTGCTTAGCATTTTAAGAAGCACTTCTGGTCAGAAAAGAATTACAGATATCCAATAGGACAAATTCAGACATAAAAGACCTCTAAATTGGTCACAGAGTTGGATAAATGTACGTAGACTTGAGAGAGAGAATAAAGAGTACAGAGAATTATAAAAAGAAGTAAATAGTTTTTTAAAAAAATAAAACAAAGTCTTTAAAGATACAGAGCATACACAATCATAGATTAAGAGGAGTAAATGTAATAAAATAAAAATTAAACTTGTAGAAAAATTAATAGAGTAAAAACAAGACACATAAAGATGGAAAATTCACAGGGAGTATGGATTAGATCTTATTACAAAAACCTGTACTCCACAAAACTGGAAAATGTAAAAGAAATGGACAATTTTTTTTAGATAGATACCATATACCAAAATTAAATCAAGACCATGTGAGCATTTAAATAGACCTATAAGCTGCAAGGAAATAGAAGCTGTAGATTAACATAAAACCATATACATGGAATCTGGTAGAACAGAATGTGTCAATTAGCCAGCCATGGATGCATTTACATGGGAGACAACTTCCTGAAAAGTCTACCAATAGCACACACACTAAGATCAACAATTAATAAGTAAGACCTCATGAGACTAAAAATTTTCTATAAGGCAAACGATACTGATAATAGGACAAAATGGCAGCCTACAGAATAGGAAAAATATTCACCAACTATACATCTGACAGAGGGCTGATATCTAAAATAAATGAGATCTCAAGAAACTAGACTTCGGCAAACTGAATAGCACAATTAAAAATGGGATACAGATCTAAACAAAGAACAGAAGGATCGCTAATGACTGAGAAACACTTAAAGAATTGTTCACCATACTTAGCCATTAGAGAAATGCAAATTAAAACTATGCTGAAATTTCATCACATATTTGTTGGAATAGCTAAGATCAACAACACAAGCAACAGCACATGCTGATGAGGATGTGGAGCAAGGGTAACACTACCCCATTGCTGGTGGGAGTAAAAACTTGTATAGACACTTTGGAAATTAATATGGCTATTTCTCAGAAAATTGGGAATCAACATACCTTCAGACCCAACAATACCACTCTTGTGCATATATCTTCCATCCTACCAAAGGACTCTTGCTCATCTATGTTCATAACAGGCTTATTTGTAATAGCCAGAAGATAGTAACAACCTACATGTTTCTTATCCAAAAAATACACAAAGATAATGTAGTACATTTACAAATAGGAGTATTACTCTGTTGTTAAAAATATGACATCATAAAATTTGCAAGCAAATGGATAGAACTCTAAAATATTATCCTGATTGATTCTAATCCAAAAAGACATGCATGGTATATCTTCACTTGAAAGAGGATATTAGCTATAAAGTAAAGGGTAATCATGTTACCATCCACAGACCCAGAGAATCTATGAAAGAAGGGCTTTGGGTGGGAGGGGCAATGCAATGATTTCCCAGGAAAGGAAAAATTGGAATCGATTTCACAGATGGACTGGGGGAAGGTAAGGGTGGGATCATGAGAGACTAAATAAGGGCTTGGGGAAGAGAGTACTGGGGAAATAACTAGAATTGAAGGGGAGAACACTTTAGGGGTGAGGTAGAAACCTAGTACAATGGAAACTCCAATAAATCAATGAGGTTGCCTTAGCAAATACTCATAGTAATGGGAAGACATTATATGGAATCTGAACCAGTCATTTTTCTGTAACTAGGGAAGGCTTCTAATGGGGATCAGAATATCAACCCGGGTACAAAACACTCAACCTACAATTTGTACTGCTGTAAGATTTGCTGGAATAATGATAGCACAGAACTTGTGGGAGTGTCTAGACAATGACTGGTCCAACTTGAAACTCACACAATGGGAAGCCGATGTCTAACACTTCTTTGATGGGCAGAAATCAGAGGTAGGAAATCTCAGAGACCCAGGATACAAACAAACAAAACTGGCAAAACATCAGTCTATGAAATGATTTTCATGATATTATGTCACACTTGTAGATTAGTGATGACCCCAATTGTCATCAGTGAGGCTTCATCCAGCAACTGATTGGAGCAGATGCAGTGACACACAGTCAAATATTAGGCAGAGTTTGAGGAACATTGTGGAATTGGGTGAGGAAGAACTGTAGAAGCCTGGAAAGGTTAAAGACACTACAAGAATATGGTCCACAGAATCAAATAACCATGTCTCATTGGGATCACAGAAACTAAGACCAAAGTCAGCACTCCTGAATGGGTCTCACCCAGGTCCTCGGCAAATATTGCAATTGCATGGCTTAGTGTTCCTGCGAAACTCCTAACAGTGGGAACTGGGCCCATCTCTGACTCATTAGCCTGCTCTTGGGACCCCTTTCCTCCTATTAGGTTGTCTCATCCAGCCTTGATATGATGGTATATGTCTAGTTTTATCATAACTTTTATGTCATGTTTGGTTGATATCCGTTGGAGGCCTTCTCTTATACAAATGGAAAGGGAGAAGGAGTGGATATGAGGGAAAAAGGATGTTGGGAAAAGGGCAGAGAGGAAGAGGGTGACTGTAATTGGGTTGTAATATGTGAGAAAATAATAAATAAAAACAGATAAAAGGATCTACCATACCCATTACCTTGCATACATTGAAATTAACACTATGTAACATCAGGTGTTATTTTGTATTCATTTTTCACGCAATATGATTACTAGGTACCTGTTAGGATACTGACTTTTGGGTAATAATTTCCTATATATAATACCTACATTTTGTCATTCTTCACAGAAAAGAAATTAAGAAATATTGACAAAATAAATGAGTGTATTATAAGATACAACAGCAATAAAAGGATAAGAATGAAGTTCATTGATCTAGTTAATTTGGTATCCTAGCTTATTTCTGTTGCTATAACTAAATATTACATATTGGGAAATACACAAGATGATGGGCTTCATAATTGAAGGGTTTTCGTGTTGGTGGCTTCTCTGTGAAGAGGCACAATATATTACACAGCAAGAGGCCACACACAACAGAAAGCCAAAATATTATAACCACACTGTTGGAATTAACTCACTCATCCATTGAGTCATTCAATCAGTCATGAGTTATTGACTGAAGGAATTAACTTTCTCATGAAAGCAGAGTCTTTATGATCTAATTCTTAAGATCCTAACTTTGTCATATGTCGGTGGAGAATTTTCTCAATCCCACCGGTCCCACTAGACCAGTTTCTCTCCACCTACTGGGAGCCCACAGCCAGTTATGAAATAACCATTGTGAGGCTTATTATCAGTTACAGTTTTTTGGCCAGTGGCTTAGGCTTCTCACTGGCCAGCACTTTCTTATAAATTAATCCATTTCTTGTCATCTATGTAACACCATGTGGCTGTGGCTTGCCAGGGATGCCCTGGCATGTTCAGTTGTTTTGTTCAGTTGTCTTAGCAGTTTGAACCATAGTTCCTGAGATTAGACTAAAAAATATAAGTAATCACATTTTGTTGCTAGATTTTATCCATATTGATAAATGCATATTCATTTTTAAAGGTAAAATTTTCATTGAGGATGTAGACTTGATGGTTATTTTAAAATTCTTTTCTCTATTCTTTTATGTGTGTCTATATGAGTGTGTGCCACATGAGTGTGGGTGTCCCCAAAGGCCACAAGAAGATGTTGAGTACCTTGAAGATGGAGTTATAAATGGTTGTTAGCTACCTGACATAGTCCTGAGAACTTAACTCAGAGATCCTTTGGAGTAGGAGGAAGCTCTCTCAACTAGCAAGATATTTCCCCCGCCTCTTAAAAAGCTTTGGAGATAAAATGTGTTACATAAACACAGTAATTAGAAACAGCCTGCTATGGAACCCGGTGTTCTGTTCTCTGCCTAAAGAAACCATGCTGTGAACTACACAGAATGACAGTGTTAACTCCAGTGCTTAAGAGTCTGGGATGGGGAGCATGCCCCTGAGTGTGCTTTGTGTTGAGTGTTTAAGTGCTTTTTCACAAGCAGGAATGGCTGTGTGTCTCCCCACTCTCAGGATAATGTGTTTTAAGTAGCAGCAGCCTTGCTTTAATGTCTTCAGGAGCCTTCTGTGTGGCTTCCCCTCCCTGAAACACTAACAGAACAGAAAAGAGCTGGAATATAACAGCATACCCCTGCATCTTCCAAATAAGATTAAGTAGGAGGAACGCACTTAAAGATAGTAAAGACCTTTGGGATTTGCCAGCATACACCCCTGAGTGTGTTTTTATCCTTTTTAAAAATGAAAAGATTTTAAAACAAGTTTCCTACAGCCTAAACTCTCTATGAAATTGAAGCATACCTCATGCAAATCTTTTTTTAGAGCTTTGTTATAACACTTTCCTTATAATTTAGGAATTACAATAACCCCAATGGAGGGACTACATCATTTCTTTCCTTGTCCCCCTACTATCCCCTCCTATAGTTTGTCATCTAAAGATATGACTCAGTTATATTTCTTCTATTCATGTTAGTATATTAACTGGTGATATCATTGTTTAAGCCTTGTTTTGGTGACATATTGTTGACACTTCATGGATACAGCCTCCACATCATATATGGAAGACACGTTCTCCAGCAGATATTATGGCCCTTTGGCATTTACTGCGTTCCAGTCCCCATTCTGTGTTTTTCTGTAGATGTAGCAGTCGGGACTATGCCACAAGCAGTCAGTTATTCTCTGCATTTTGACCACCTGCATCTTTCTGTAATAGTCTCTATCTGTGGCACAAAGAAGTTTCACTGATGAGAAGTGAGAAATATATTTATCTGTGTATAAAGATGAATATTTAGAATGCATTGAGAGGCTATACTGGTTTGGAATAGTAGCAATAGTAAGGTCTACTCTAGGTTCCATAGCTTGGTTTACAGTACCTAAAACATTCTTAAGTTCAATTAGACAGCTGTTTGTTGTCCCTAATTTATGTGTCATTATTGCACCTTAGGAAAACCTCGCCAATATGGACATTGTTGTGGTACGTCAGTGTCACAAATGGATAGAACTATTAATTGGTTTTCTTCATTAATAGGGTTTATAACACCTCTGGATATTATTAAATTTAATCCTCAGGGAGGGGCTCCCACATTAGATCTAGATTGACTCCTCCAAGTACTTTTCTGAAGTGTATTTTGTCTTTAGCAATAGGGAAATAACTTCAAATTCTGAGAGGCAATCAAGGGTAATAAGAAGCCTTTATTGGATTTTCTTGACCCCCTGAATAGAAACTTACAAGGTTTCTCCAGCCTGGTACTGGTGATTTTAGTAAATATTGTATGGCTCTTGGGAGAAGCATTATGTAACCATATTATTGCATTGTATTGCATCATGATCTAGGAGCATTATTGTAACCTCAAGTTACATATATAGAACATGAAGTTTCATTTCAAAAAAATATTCCCCAATATTTTCAAACAGTCTTTGTGTTATTTATCCCAACCCCACTTCTCTGTTTCTGTGTTATCCCACCCATTCTCAAGTTAACACACCTTCACTTTTTCCATTTTCCCCTGCATAGATGCTTTTGCCTTTTATTTCCCCTTCCTCCATATTAATCCATTTTTACTTTTATAGTTTCTTTCATTACTCCAAGTTTTATACTCACATCTAAACATTCTGATCTAGGATCCACAAATAAAAGAGAACATGTTGATTTTTCTTTCTGAGTCTGTGTCACCTTACTCATTATATAATTTTATTGTGTCAATTTTTACTTTCATATTGTAATTCATGCTGATAGATTAAAAGACTTGTTGCTATTGTGTAGTTAAGTAAAAGTCAAATGCTTAGTGAATGCATTTCACTAAGGTCAAATAAGCAAGCATAACTGGAAAACAATCCAGGATCTCTTTTGATAAATTTACCACACTAACTTACTTCTAATTTATTCAATAACAATTAGTTTTAATAAAACAATAAAATAACTGCTCTTTTTATAAAATGAAAAGTATATGATTTATGTGCCACTTTCATTCATGCCAAATAAAATATCACTTAAATATATTGTGACTAAAATCGAATTTTAGGTAAATGAGTAAGTGGATGGATGGATGGATGGATGGATGGATGGATGGATGGATGGATGGATGGGTAGATGGGCAGACAGACAGATAGACAGACAGGCAGACTGATAGATATTAATAAAATAAGATCTCTCTACTTTTCCTAGTAATCAACAAGCAACAATGTAGCTCACACTGAAAATCATTTGAGGTTCTTGCTTGAACTGCTTTATCTAGATTCCTAGAAAAGAACATTTAACTGCTGTTTATGACAATTTCTTCAGTGTAGAACATACTGTCCAATAATTGGTTTTGTTTGGGTGATCAGTTCTAATGACTAAAGACATTACACTGTAAATGTCCTTGTGATAACAAGCATGCTCATTGAACATAGTACCTATAACCTAAGTTTATAGGCATTATAAGTTTCACATTCCTTATTTAGACTATTGTTTCCATTTGAGTTATTTCTACAATAAAAGTCAACTTTTCCTTCCATGAAGCAATATTTTTACTTTGTGTTAATATTTAAATATTATTATATGCAATGTTTCTCTTACTTGTATTGAGTCCTCTTTATTATTAAAGTCTGGAAGTAGGCTTTCCTTGCACATGTAGTTTTTTTTTTATTTTAGTACAGAATGCCATAAGAGTAATATTATTTGAAACTTATAAGCTACAAATGTAATTTGACATAGTAAATTAACAGATTCCATGGTTTTCTACCACTGAAATCATACTCTATTCACCATTCTACAGACTTAAATAATTCACTGTGTTGCTTCCACATCCTGTTTTTATGTATGGGCACTGGGATTGGGGTCAGGCATGTAACTGCATTTTAGGGGCAACTTTCCTCACAAGAAAACTGAATATCTCACCCTTTGAGTGTTCTCACGCCCTCTCTGAACAATTCACCTTCTTCCTTTTGGTTGGCTAAGCACTTTTTCTAGCACAGCTTATACTTAGTATTATTACTTAGCTCACATAAGTTTGAGAATTTTTTGCTATCTTTGCTTATCATGAAACATACATAAAAAGTATTGAGGCAAAGATAACACATTATATTGGTAAAATCTGTTCTCAAATACATTAAAATTCTACCTTACATTACATAAAATGTACATCCACTGTTGAAGTTGGCTTGCTTTCTTCCAAAGAAATTGAAATTCTATATTTTCTTTCTCCTGTCTAACACACAGATTTCGAAAATGAAGCATTGTAGATACTGCTTGCCCATTTTTAAAAACTTAAATCTTTCTAAAAAATAAAATTTTATCTTCACTTGTTCCTCAATTTTTACAACTTTCTAGATGAATTTGAATCTTCTATAACCTGTCCAATGTCATATTTGCTATGCGTGACTCACCTTTATGAGCAACATATTTTAGCACTGTGACGGAACTCATAGTGACATTTTAATGTCATTTTGCTCATGGGCACATGCCTTTTCATTTATATCCAATGTAGCACTTACGGATTTCTTCTCCCTGAGGCTCTCTTTTTCTTGCCTCATACATCCCCAAGCATGAATTATGCCATGTGCATCTACTTTTGAGTAGTTCCCAGTATAGCCTAAGCTAACCCTACTTACAGTTATAAAAGAGTGGCTTTTAATTTTGGTTCTCTGGAATGTAAGACATTGATAATAAGTTAGTGTGCATGGACCAGACAAAAACCAGGGGAACAGGTTTTGTCATTGAATCAGTAAGCCAATGTAGACTGCAGTTCTTCTCAGTAAGCCAGAAGCTGCATTGTCACCTTTATACTGACACAGAAGAATTTCTTTTTTAATGACTTTCTTTTAGCACTTTATTAGAAAATGGCATAATAGATTCTGTTATTATTCATGTGTATACAAATATATATCTGACAAATTAGTACTGGTTCACTGATAGAAACCATTGTTTCTGTCTTCACTAGTCACCTTTTTAATGAATTGTTGTATATCAGGATAAGCTACTAAATAATCATTACTGTTTGTGAGTGTAAAGGTAGACCATCTGTTTTGATGACAATTAACTGTGCATTTAAAAAAATATTTCCAATATATATTCTTTCTAAAATCTTTATAAGCATTATTAAATGCTGTACATTTCACAATAATCAGTGACCAAAGACCAATAACACCTCACTGAAGTATGTAAGAAATCAAACCACATTACAGTAACAAACTAAGTGGAAAACTGTAAGAAACCATTCTCCTTTGGAATCTCTATGTTCTCCACACTTCAGTACAATGGTGAAGCGAGTTGGTAATTTGCCTTCCTATGTTTTATGAATCTTACACAAGCAACAGTTTTGATCTAATTTTCTCTTCCATCAGTAAGAAAAATATAATCTACAAAGTATATTAAAAAGTTGATACTGGCTCTGCGATTCCTTGCTATGCTAGTTTTTGTTGGTTTTGTTTGGTTTTTCTTAATGGGGCTGATGAACTATTCTTCAAAGGTAAAGAAGAATGCATATTTCAATGGCAACTGAGCTTGTCTCATGTAGTTGTACCATTCAAACTAACACCAAAATGGTCCTTTGTGGTTTTTTTTAACTTAAGGAGAAAATAACAGCAAACAAATATTTCAATGAACTTCCATCAATCTACTAAATGGACAGGTGCTTAGCAATGAATATGGTAAGCAACTAAAGTTGTCTCATTAGTCTGGTTTTATGGTACTTTTTTATGACCCACGTATCACATAATTATACTCACATTAAAAAGTAACCATCTGGTATGCATCATTTTATGAAATTGACCAATAAATCCACATAGTGCACTATGGTAAAATATATTGATCCATAAACTACAACACTGAACAGCAAATTGACTGTAAACTAAAACTCCAAGCATCTCTTCAGCATTACAACTTCTATTTCTAGGCTTGCTTCCAGGCAGCAGTGTGTTGCTGGTTCTCCAACTACTGCAGCAAAATGACTAGTACACATACTCCTATATGACACTACAGTGTAGTATGAGGGAGCAGGTCCTTTGTATCATCTCACCTGGCTCCTGGCAGCCCGGTTAGCTTATGTCCAAAATAATTACACAGAAATCTGTATTAATTAAATTGCTGCCTGGCCCAATATCTCTAGCCTCTTATTAGCTCTCACATCTTACTTTAACCCATATGTTACCATGAGGTTGTGGCATACCAGGAAAGATCCTAACCAGTGTCAGTCCCAAGCCAGAGAATCATGGCATTTGCCACACTTCGCTTCTTCACAGCATTCTGTTCTGTCTACTCTGCCCACCTAAGGGCTGCCTGTTCAACCAATGAAATCAACACAAATACATGGGCACCCTACACCATTTCCCCTTTTTCTGTTTAAACAAAAAAGAAAGGCTTTCATTTTAACATAGTAAAATTACATATAACAAAACAGGTATCAAACAAGAACTATAGTTACCATATTTATATCTATTTTATCTTTTATCATAATTAAGGAAAACTATAATTATAACTATCCATTCTTCAACTCCATCAAAGACTTCAGAAGGATATATTACAGGTGTAAGCTAGCTGGGCCGGATGGAACAAAGGGCCCACACTCCATACAACAGATTGGCGCCCAGCATGGTTGACTAACTCCACATAAAACCTGAAAGGGCTTAAAAAAGATTTCTAGACACAAATATAAAGTTTAGCACAGCAGGCTTTGTGCCATAGCTTCTTTAAGAGAAAATTTCCTGACTCAGCAGCCATACAAAAAAAAAGCCCTGCAGTTTTAAAATGCAGCTTTCTGAGCCCTACCACTGGTGCAAACTCCGGCTATGGAGCATTTGTGGGCCTGGGTGTTTGTATGTCTGCTTGGGATCATGAGGAAAGTAGTTGAGACCATGGCCATGGCTCAGCTCTTCCTGCCTGGGCAGACGGTGGAATCAGACTTGGGCAGGCAGGAGAGCATGGTGGATTCCTGCCATCATACAGAGAGATGTTTCCATTCTGTGCAGTGCTCTGCATGGCAGATTGGGCTGTAACTCAGAAAGAAAGAGTTTACGTGCCGCATGCTTAGTCTCAGAGTTAAAGTGCTGAGTGTGACTCCTACCTGGCGGCCCCAGAGCTAGCAGAAGTGGTACATTCACCATTTGAAATTGGAGAGAGGTGGAGCCAACATACATAGCAGCTCTGCCATGCTAGTGGTGCAGTGTGCATGGCTCCGAGGCACAAGCAGCTCTGCCATGTTGGACTGGGCTGGGCAAGCAAGCAGTACCTGTATTTGACCTGGGATAGTCACAGTTTATATTCTTAAGAGCTTAGCATTTTAAAAGCTCTTCAAGACACTAAAGAATTAAAGACAATGCAGTAGGACAGATTCAGACAAAAAAGAGCTCTAAATGGCTCATAGTGTTAGCTAGACATAGCTTGGGAGAGAGAAGAAATAGAATATAGAGAGTCATAACATAAAGTTAATGTTTTAAAAAAGAAGGTAAAGTCTTTAAAAAGACAGAGTACAGATAGTTATAGATTAAAATAAATAAAGAAGAATAAGCTAGGTAAAAATGGAAAATTCACAGAGAGCCTGGATTCTGTATATTATTGTGTTTTCTTTGAATTTTTTGACTGTGAATTTTTTGCTAAGTTCACAGAGACATCTCTTTATATGGGCTGCCAAGCTAAACCAACATCTATATTATAAAATTATCTTGACTTCAGAAATTTGTTCTAAGGATATGATGCTTTGAAAGAGAGGTTCTTCTTTTGTTTTCACAGAGGATGAGACCCTGTGGATTGCTTCTAGACCAATATGGTATGATAGACCATGCGCTCCTGAAAGGTTGTTGTGCACACTCTCAAAAATTACTTTGCCCAATTGCTGACTGACAGGAACCTAGCAAACAGGATACACCATGAAAGACCTGATTAACAGTGCCCCCATACAACAGGAAGAAGTTTGGAGAGAAATAACTATATCCATATTCCCAAATATTGTTTATAACTGTTCTTTTACATTTAAAGGGAGATATAATATAGAGATGAATAATTTGCTTTGGTATAAATCTTGATTTATTAATATAAATTTAAGGTCAATTTTGTCATATGTATATGTATTTCTGATCTTGATTGAGGTATTGTGATTGTGTGGTTCATTTAAAAATGTAATGTATAATCAGGAAATATAGGTTTTTAAAGGATAATCATTGATAATAGTCAAGCCTGTAGTCATGTTAGTTAGATTTTCTAGATATATTGAGATTTATTTCAGTTAGATAGGCATTCTTCATCTCTTTCAAAGCCTACAGAATATGGCATTTAATGTTTTAATAATTTAGGGCTTTTTATGACAGTGAGACACATCTGCTCTTTACAGTACCAATCTACTTCAAGAGAAAGATGGGCATCAAAGAGGCTCCTTATGGAGTTTGATAGCCATTTGGGCAAGAAACTGCTCTTGCCTAGACTATTGAATAAACTGAACACAAAGAACCCGCAGAGAGAGGACTGCTAACGGTGAGATGATCCTTTGGGGTTCTGGATTCATGAAAGAATCTGTGAGACATTCTGCAGGATACAAAAGAAAGTGACTGAACTGTCTTTACAATTTCCTGCTTCATGGAAATGTCTGCTGGATTCTATGGGCCTGTAGGCTAAAGATGGATGCCCCAATGTTACAGAAGAACTCTGGGTGACTGTACAGGCAGCAAGATGTCTCTGTCATTTTTAGAGTTTTGGAAGTTACTTACTTCCAGTTTCCATAGGTAATATTATATCCTCCTGAAGTATTTGATGGAGTTGAAGAATGGATAGTTATAGTTTTCCTTAGTTATGATAAAAGGTAAAGTAGATATAAATATGGTAACTGTAGTTCTTGCTTGATGACTGTTTTGTTATATGTAATTTTACTATGTTAAAATGAAAGCCTTTCCTTTTTGTTTAAACAGAAAAAGGGGAAATGGTGTAGGATGCCCATGTGTATTTGTGTTGATTTCATTGGTTGAATAAAGAATCTGCCTTATCCTTTTGATAGGGCAGCCCTTAGGTGGGCAGAGTAGACAGGATAGAATGCTGTGAAGAAGTGAAGTGTGGCAGATGCCATAATTGTCTGGCCTGGCACTGACACTGGTTAGGATCTTTCCCAGTAAGCCATGACCCCGTGGTGATACACAGATTAACAGATATGGGTTAAAGCAAGATGTGGGAGTTAGCCAATAAGAAGCTAGAAATAATGGGCCAGGCAGCAATTTAATTAATACAGTTTCCATGTGGTTATTTCAGGGGTTAAGCTAGCCAGGTGGAGAGATGCAGCCTGCTCCCCATTACTACACTATAGACCTCAGGGTTAGGATAACATCTTGTGGGGGAAGCCACAAATTCTTAAGTGTCGAATGTCCTCCAGTGTGTCGAATGCTTCAATGGGCTTTTTCTCTTCTTTGTTTAGAGAAAAGAAATATATACATTTCATCACTGCCTCATAATCTGAAGGGAATACTTAGTGGTTAAAAACTAGAATCCTTTAGAATAGCATAATATTCTCTAGATCTCAAATAGAACAATCAGTGGTGAGCTGAAAAGAGGAGGGATTACTAATCCTATCTCTCAGTTCCATATAATTAAACAATATATGAAATTATGATGATTAAAAAATATTAACAATTAAAAAATAGAAACTTATTTCAACAACATAAAAATATTGAATTATAATAATGGTGAGCTAGGGAGCTAGGTATATATGTTGAAAAGCCATAATTCCATGTGCCGATATATCTAACTAGTATTGCCTTGTTCTTCTCTAACTGTAAAAGTAAAAGTTATCTTTTAGAAAACTGTCTTTGTACTTAGGTAGACAAAGATTTCCTGTAAGCATTTTATAACTATAAACATGTTTGAGTTTATGCCTGTTATGCTGCTTGTGTTTGAATTTCACTATTACCTAGGGATTTTCTATCCAGATATAATTAATTTTTATAAATTAAGTTTATTCATTATTTTACAACCTGACCACAGTTTCCCCTCTCTCTACTCTTCCTATTCCCTCTTCCAACCTCCTCCCTGACCTGCCAATCCACTCCTCTATTTTTGTTCAGAAAGGAGCAGTGTTCCTGTGGCTGTTAACAAAGTATGGCATATCACATTAAGGTAGGACTAAGCTCCTTCCTTTGTATTAAGGTTGGGCAAGACAACCCAGTATGAGGAATAGGTTCCCAAATGGCACCCAAAGCATTAGGGGCACACTCTGCTCTCATCACCAGGTGTTCAACAAGTAGATGAAACTATACAATTCTCATAAATATGTAGAGGGCCTACATCAACCACATGCAAGCTTCCTAGCTGCTGATCCATAGTCTGTGAGCCCCTATGAGCCTTTTTTAGTTATTTCTGTAGGTTCTATTTATGATGACCTCACCCCCCCCCCAGCTAATGCAATCTTTATTCAACAGGATTCCTGGATCTCAGTCCAGGGGTTGGCTGTGGATATCTGCATCTGTTTCCATCCATCACTAAATGAAAACTCTTTGATGGCAATTGGACCAACAGATTTTTCAATTAGTTCTATTTCATTTATTCATTTGTTGTTGCTGTTGTACTGATGCTTTTCTTTAAATGGTTAGCAAGTTTCCACTCTCTTCTACATTTCTATTTTTTTTATTTGTATAGGCGTATATTGTCTTTAATTCTTACCTATCTTGTATTTTTGGTGTGTCATAATTACTGAACGACCACCACGGAGTTCACTCCTTCTGTTTACTTTTCTTGTGCTCAAAGCCAAACAGTTCTTCTTACCATTGTACAGCTTCAAATGTTTTTACTTACTATTAAGCCAAAATAGCATTATTCAAAGTTTTGTCTCTACTTTATAGACTGTGAAGTAAAGCACTGTGTTTTCTACAATATTTTATATTCAACTTGGAACAGTGCATAACAGTAGTCAGATATTAATTGTGTGAAGGAAGACAGGATAGATGTTACCAGTGTGTATCTTCTGAAACTCATAATTAATGTATTGTAGAACAATTGTTGAGTCCAAAAGAAGGTGGTGTTTTCTTCAGTTCTCTACATCCATAGTTCTTCTGAGGCACACCTGTGTTAATTTCCTTTTTACTATTACTATTGATAATGATAACATTTGAATTTGATATTTCCATACCAGATGTCTTTTTTAAATTCTATGACTCCTACTTTTTGTTTCTCTGTGATGAAAATGGGCTGAAATAAACTTAAAAGCTTCAGAGACTTCAGTTCAGCTTTAAGATAGCAAAGTTGTTGGCTTCTATAGTAATAAAAATGCTAGGGCTTTTATATACTAAAAAGCTTGACTTCCAAAGTTGGGTCCCAATGGGAAATTTACTGATTCAGTTCCCATTTTTCGGAGAAACCACCATAATGATTTTCAAAGTGGCTGTACAAGTTTGCACTCCCACCAGCAGAGGAAGAATGTTCCTTTTACTCTATATCCTCTCTAACATAGGCTGTCATTAGTGTTTTTGATCTTGGCCATTCGACAGATATAAGGTAGTATCTCAGAGTCATTTTGATTTGTATTTCTCTCATAGCTAAGGATGTTGAATACTTCTTTAAGTGTATCTCAACCATTTGAGTTTCTTTTATTAAGAATTCTCAGTTTAAATATGTATCCCTTTTTAAAGATGTGATTATTTGATATTTTGATGTTTAGTCTTGAGATTTTATATATAGTTTTGATATCAGTTCTCTGTCATATGTGGAGTGGGTGAAGATCTTTGCCCATTCTATAGACTGCTATTTTGTCTTATTGACAGTGTCATCTTACTGGGCCTAGATTAATTACTGATTAATAATTATATGAAATAATTAAAAATGATCATAAAAAAGAATCAATAATGATTCTAAGTATTGAATTAGGTGCTAAATTGGGTGAGAGCAAGCAGAACAACCAAAAACTTTATTTTAAGGGACACATGTTATCATTTTGAAAGTGTTCCAATTGAAACACCTGTGAGGCCTAATCTTTAAAAAGTATTCAAGTTGGAGCCCGGGAATAGCTCAGTTGATGAAGTGTTTGCCTTGCAAGCAACAAAAACTGAGTCAATCGATGGAACACATATTAAAAAAAAAACTCATGTTATGTGATTCTTTTTTAACCTCACCTGTTGTGGAATAGAATATTTGTTTAACTATGTAAAGATGTGTTGCATTTGTTAATGCTTTATTTGTTTACCTGTGCAAAGATATGTTGTTGTTTTACCTTACCTGCCTAAGGCATCCAATTGATATAATTAAAAGCTGAAGGCCCAATTGCTAGTCAGAGGAGGGATAGGCAGGGATGCGGGGCAGAGAGAAAAGGGGTGGCAGTTAGTGAGTTTGGGACCAGACAGCCAGATATGGGGGAAGTAGGAAGGACAGTACATAGATGAGGTAAATCAGACTCAGAAAAGCACATAGATTAATAGAAATGGGTTAATATAAGTTTACAAAAAAAAACTAATTACAAACAAGCCTAAGCTAAGGCTGAGCATTCATAATTAATAATAAGTATCTTTGTCTTTATTTGGGAGCTAGTTGGCAGCCTGAAGATGCCAACTGCACCCACCACTGAGAAAAAGGAGACAGGGGACCTCACTGGCCAGCCAACATTACCTAATAGGTGAGCTCCCGGTCAAGGAAAGACACTGTCTCGAAGAAAATGGCATGCCTAAGGATAACACGTAGAATTGTCCTGTAGCTTGAACACACACACAGTGAGAGAGATCATCTAAGTTAACATAATCATTTTTATTAATAACTGACATACTGAGAAGGACACAGCATATTTGTACTCTTATCTAAAAAGTACATCACTTGTAGATACAGCATTAGAAGATGTAAACTAACTCTCCTGGAATCATGTCATAAACGACAAAGAAAGCATAGAGAGCTCATCTTGGTTGACAGAAGTCAAGGATATATGAAAATAATGAAATGCAACTGATGTTCTTAGAGCAATTGTCAAATGCTGAATATGAGCTATGGAGTGATGTGGGAGTGTCATATATCAATCTGTTGATTTCATTGGTTAAGTAATAAAGGAACTGCTTGGCCCTCATAGGTTAAAACATAGGTGGGAGGAATAAACAGAATAGCATACTGGGAGGAAGAGGACGTGAGCTCACTCTCGACAGCTCTGTGCTCTGGAGCAGAGACGCCATGCAGCTCTCTCCAGGGCAGACATGAAGCCAGCCACCAGGTCAGACATGCTGAATCTTTCCCGGTAAGACTGGTGCTACACTTTATTAGAGATGGGTTGATCGGGATATCAGAATTAGCAAGTAAGGACTAAAGCTAATGGGCCAAGCAGTATTTAAATGAATACAGTTTGTGTGTTGTTATTTCAGGGCATAAGCTAGCCGAGCAGGCAGCCGGGGTGCTGGGGATGCAGCCCCATTTCAACAATGGAGTACTTAACATTGTTGTTCCTCATTTTGATAACTGAGTTGTGGTTATTTAATGTATTAGCTTCAAAAGCAAGAAAGAAAGTTATAACTGTTCACCATATTTTAACACCCTTTGCTCTATGCATAAAATATTTAAAAATAAAAAGCTGTAAATGGGACGTAAATACCAGTGAGATGCACCACTGTATTAAACCAAAATCTAATCTGAAAATAAGTATATGTTAGTGATTATAAGGTTTTTTTTCCCAGTCAGGCTGACAAATAAAATGGTAGAGACACAGTCAGAAATAAAGCAAGTTCTTTAATTTCATTTACTTCACACAACTCCACAAAAATCTAACAGATCCAGTCAGTTCATTTATGTAAGTGCCAAATGCATGGTGTAGAATCATGTGCCCATTACCTCTCTTTTATACAGACCTGTAAAAGAGGTTTCATTCAGGTCATTGATTTCTAGTAGGTGAGGGCACTGAACTTTAGTGTCAGTCCTCCGATTATATTTAGAGTATTAGTGGAAGAAAATTAGAAGTATATTTCTAGATGCATTTCGTCCTCCTGTAACTCAAAGGAAATACATCGTTAGGTGGATTGGCATTTAGAACAGTTAAGCAATGTGAGCTCATGCTGGTGTGGTCACTGTCCTCATCATTAACACCATTACCCTTTCTGTTCTGATCTGTAACCACGACAACTCAATGGGCACATCTGAGTTTTTCTTTAAGCTATTCAACCCTGAGCTATTCACATTTCAGGAACTAAGTCATTTATTTCAAGAAAATGGAAGATCACCCCTGAATTATTAAAAAATTAAAGACCATAGCATTTCAGCATGGACAGTGGCCTCCTTAACATGGCAGTCTTCAGTCTCTATGGCTCTCTCTCTGGATGACCTTTGAGGGGGCTATGATCTTTAAGTTCTCTTGTTCTGCTTCACCTTCTGCTTTGCATTTGGCACATAAAACCTCGGAAATAATCACTACCCATGAATGTCAGTGATGCAATGCTATTCTCTTTATACACTTGGTTTGTGTCATAGAAAAGAGAGAGTTTGGACATTTCAATAAATCATGAAAGTCGTTCATAATAAAGGCAGACTAAACTTCTCCATTTTGTCTTCAGAAAGCTCAATGTCAGGATAAACCGCTTAGTCTACATTGTGAAATGCTTTGAGGACATTGTAGGAAAAAGTTACATTTGGTGTATTTATAAGAAGGACAAGAGTGAGAGTTTCTCTAGACGTGATGAGTTAAACTTCAATTTGGACTTCTGTGGATGTGTTAGTCTGAAATTATTGCCATGTAAAAAAGATACAAATTTTGGAGGAAGGGAGGACAGTGAGATATAAAATGATTTTTGAATGATTTCTTCATATAGCAATCTCAAGAAGACAGTAAATCTTTAAGAGAACACAGTCAAGCCAAAACACAAAGCTGAGCCTCTGGGCACCTCAGTTTATTGAGAAAGTATGCATTTAAGCTTCTGAGTTTTACGTCTGTATTTCAAATTACTGCAATTATAATCAATGACAAGGTTTGAAACTATTATGTACTTTTTCTCAACTCATTCTTTTATATTATAAAAAAATTAAAAAAAGAAACCAATTCATGGCAGCATAATCTTAAAAATTAGCTTTGGGAACAATGAAATGAATACAAAATTATTTTAATATTCTGATCCACTTTATCTCATTCTGAATCATAAAAGAAAGTAATGTTCTCAGTTTAAATTGAGTAGGACCTCCGGAGATACCTGATCACATTCCCATAGCTTTGCTTCAGTGAGTAGAAACACTAAAGAATAAGAATAATACATTTAGTACACTAATGAAGACAGGGAGGTAGTGATTTAATTCACCATAATTAAGCAGGTATTTGTTGATATCTTATTTGTAAAGTTTTGGAGAAATTAGGAAAGGGAAATAAAATATGTTCTTGCAAAGTTTGCTGCTTGATTAGTGTTGGTTAAACTCACATAATACATACGAATACAACTAAAAAGTGACATGACATAAAGAGCAATATACTCACACAATAGATGAAGGATGAAAGATGAGGCATTTGGTTGGTATCAATCATTTTGTCTTAATTACTAATAATCTGGGGAGATTGTGTGCACTGTCCAATATTTCATCGTTCAGATTTTATGAGGAAGAATTCTCTGTAAAAATTCCTTCTGTTACCTTGGCAGTGGTGGTGCATGCCTTTAGTCCCAGCATTTGGGAGGCAGAGGCAGACAGATCTATGTGAGTTCTAGGCCAGCCTGGTCTATAGAGTGAATTCCAGGATAGGCTCCAAAGCTACATAGAGACACCCTGTCTTGAAAAAATATTCCTTCTGTGAGAATTGGATGTCTTGGTTTTATTGAAGCAAACCACTTTATTCTTTGTCACTTTTTTGTGGGTATCAATCTAGGATTTAGATGTCCTCCCACTTGTTTGAGAGAATACTTTAAAGAACCACCAAAGCTCAGTTCCAGTTTGTGCATTCACTTCCATCTTATTGAGAAGAACTCACATTTAAAAAAATTCTGTTGTTTAGCTTCAGTAGTCTTTAGAATGAAGAAATCCTGCCAACTATTATAGAATACATTGTCATTATACAATGTTCTAATCCCTGTCTTACCTTTTTCTATTACTCTTTGCATGGACTAGTCTATTGGAAAGGAGCAAAATGGCAGACTGAAACCCTGCAAGAGCTTAGGAATCTTTTATTTTTATTTCATCTTTACCAGTACACTCTGTCCATTGTGACTTCTAAAGCCTAAGCCTTTGTGCTTTGATAATAGCTTTTCTGATCAGCACTGACACAAGTTCATTTCCTCTTTGCTCCCGTATGGAATTTCTTTAAGTACATATATTTTTAACTCCTAGTTCTTTCTTTAAAGCACCTTTAAAAGGTAACATATAATCCAGTGTTCTGACTTTTGACATTAACAATAATTCAATGTAGTAAAAGAACTGAAAGTAAAATTCTGATGTCTTTTGCAAGGAAAGGAAAACAGTAGCCACCAATGCTTTGTTTGCCTAGAAATACATAAAGCTATTGTAAAATTCTTGAAAGAGAAGATAATATCTGGCCTAGAGGGGTAACAATTTTCGTGTATATAGAACATAAATGTTGGTCTACTAAATTTATAATATGATTCTATAGTGTAAACATTCCAAACTTGCAAATTCATTAGGAAACATTGTAGTTCCCTGAGCCACGCCATCTTCATTGCAATTATGCACTTCTGCCACTAAAACATGAAACAGCCATAGTGGACACAATGGATATGGTTTAATAAGTTATTTATGAGAGTACATGGTAACCTGAATTGGTCTTGGGGGAAAAGTTAATGTTATACTACTGTCCAGAAAAAGACCCAATTCATTAAGAGAAATGAGAACACAGTGCCCAGAGAGAACAGAAGCAGGTGCTACATGCTCTGGAGATGAAATTTTAGGCATCTGTGAGCCACCTGCTGTGGGTACTGGGAAGGACGTTGGATTCTTTGTAAGTGCAGTATGCCCCTCACTCAGCCTAGAGAAAATGGCAATATTGGAGGATTTATTAGAAGCTCTTTTCTATGAGAACTTCAGCAGCCAACCAAAACACTGATAAAAACACGAGGAATCTTTGCTAACATAAAATTCCCAACACGGTACAGTAAAGCCCCCTATTAGAAAACAGAGAAATATTTGTGTTAATTGATTATGATATGTGGATTTCCTCCTCAAAAGTTTAAAGATAATCTTATCCTTTTTTGTTCATTTATTCAACCATTGTTTACTTCAAGACTAACTTGCTCGGATTCTTCTTAGGAAGCTGGTACACAGAGGGCAAAAACAATGTGAAGGATCCCTGTGTTTGTGGGATTTGCATTTTACTTAGGGGAAAACAGAGAAAGCCAACAAAAACTCATTTCAGACATTTCAATTTTCTTTATTTGATGGAAAATAAAATTGTGGAATGCTAGGATTAGTGGTTGAGATTTTAGGGTTTATTTATTTTTATTTTATATGTATACATGTTTTATCCTGTAAGTATGATTGCCTGCCATATGCTTGTCTTGTGCCCATGGGATCTAGAAGAAGATATTGGATCCCCTGAAACTGGAGTAAATTGGGTGCTTGGGGGACCTTGGGGATGGATTGAAGGGGGTAGGGAGAGGCAAGGAGGGGAGCAAAGAAAAATGTAGAGCTCATTAAATATCAATAAAAAATAGTAAAGATAAAAATATTCCTTAATTGGTGATTATCTTTATTGGTATGTTACAAAGCTCCTCCTTGAAAATATCTTTCATAGGGATCCAGAAAAATTCTGAGACCAATCTACATGAACTTTTTTTAATTGAATGTATTTATCTCCTGAGAAGCATTTGTATTATTCTAGTAGACTTTGTTCTTAATATTAACATTTCTGCTTATTGATATAATTCAGATTATTACTTTGAACTTAAATCTGTGGGGACATCTATTCCTGAATTATGTAATTAAAATGGAAGTTGAGGAATGAAAATTTCCTTAGTATCACTGAGGTTTGGGATATCCTGCTGGAGATTAGTTTTGGAAATTTTGATATAAATTTGTGTGGGAACGTGAACCTTGGTTTTTATTTTCTCTCTGGCAAAGTATAAAGTAACTTGATTTTACCTAATAATCGATGTTAGTTGATAAAATGGCTTCTCCAATGTCAGGGCATGCACCTTGCATTTCTAGATGAAACTATCTATAAAATGCTGCAACTAACACAAATTGGATGGAGTCTAGTAACAGATCATCATGGTTGGTTGAGGACAGTTACCTTCTAGAAAATGTTCAGTGTCAGTCTTTACCTCAGTATTGCAAATGCCCTTTTCTTGCTGTGAAGACATTATATTTTTATGTAACAGGTTGGATCTGTACATCCAACTTCAGTTTAAGCAAAAATTCACAAAACTCAGAATGATGGGGTTCATGAGAGAGAGCCAAGCTTACAATATTAGTTAAATAATACATAAAATATCCTATTATATTTTAATACTTGGTGGTAAATAGTAAGGTAGAAAATAGTCGGATTTTAGTTTCTCACATTTTTATTATCCCTTCACATTTAAGGAGAATAAATTTGTCCAAATAATCTTTTCCACATTCCACTTGCATATTTTGGACACTTTTTATTTCCGCCTCAGGTAGGTAATGCTCAAATCTCAATCCCTTCCCAGCATGTCTCCCATTTATCTTCCCATGTGCTCAGATAAGAAAATAAATAAATAAATAAATAAATAAATAAATAAATTAATTAATTAATTAATTAAAACTTAGTTCTTCATGTTTTCTGGACATCACTTTTAGAAGTTAAATTCTGTGCGGTTTAAACGCAGCATTGAGCCACCACATGAAGGAAAGCTGACGAGAGCAGCAACATCTGTGAACTTATCAAAAACAAACAAACAAACAAAACCACTTGATGTCATTTGCTTGTAAAAAACATAAGGCAAATTGATTATAGTTGCTGCCTCTGACTCCCTCTGCTTTCTGTGGGGCTGCTCTGGCTGAAAAGATAATCATATTAAACAAGTTTGTTTTCTCTCCACACATCTCTGAGGCGGCTGCTGCCATCTAATGTGATTTAAATAATTTGCCACTGGTAAATAGCTTTCGTGGCCTGGCAAACAAGTGACAATTGGAAATTTATTATGGCTCTAGCCTCCCTCTATTTTCTTTCACTATTGTAAAAATGTTCTGTTATGAGGAGATATACCACATTTTATATTTCTCATTTTTTCTGAGCACTGACTTGCTGGAACTAGAAAGTTTGTGTTAAATACTTATTCTGTTAAGAATTCCATCTTTATTTTAAAAATGAGCATAATTCTCACTACAGAACAATGAGTTGCTATTGAACTCAGAAAGCCATAGTATTTAAAATGTAACATTTGAAGATCACTCTTTTCTTATGCATCTGTTTTGACTTTGTAGGTGTGTGTTAATATAAAAAGCTAAGCTGCATGGGGAAATATTGCATCAACTGATAAAATTTACCACAATTTGCAGAAGACCAACAGCAGGAAACAAAGAGAAGCTGAGCAGATCCTTGGAGCTTCTGACTGTTGAGTCTAACTTGTAAGCTCCAGGTCTAGTGAGAGACGCTGTGCCAAGGCAAAAGATGGAGAATGATTAAATGACAGAGGAAGACACCCAACATCCTCATCTGGCTACTATGATCTTGTACACACATATGCACACACACACACAAATGCACACACACACACACACACACACACTGGATGGTAAAGTGACAAAGCATTTCAAAGGTCATATAACAGGCAAAGAAAAACAATAGTGTTGCATTTTTAAACAACCAATCTACGCTTATTGTCCTTTGTTTTTTCTTTTGTTTTTTGGGTGCTACAGAGTGAGAATTTGGGATGGTAAAATGGGCAATGGATTTTGTAGAGAATTCAGTCAGTGTTCAGTGCTGCCTTATTTGTTACTTTCTCTGCTGTTCTTCAGCTTTGATGACACAGTTCTTACAATGAGCTTGAAGTCCCATAACAACTCTGAAAGCCACACACAGGTTTGTTTTGCATTTTAAAATTTAACACACAATTCCGAGACCTAGCCAAAGGCACAGAGAAATTAGTCCCAAACATTCAGAATTGGTGGTTTAAAAAAAAATCAAGAAAAGAAGGAACCAAAACAGTTAGTACAAATATAAATTCAATCGAACTTTTCATTCATGAGGAAAAGGAAATAATTGTACAAACCTAGAAGTGTAGAGGACATAAAAAGACACCACTGTTTAAGTACATCAGTCTAATAATGCCTTAGAGATAGTTTTGTTCCTTTATATCCATTGCTTTATATCCATTGCTTCATATTGTAATCTGTTTCTCTTAATTCTAGAAGACTTTTGTAGGCAGCATCACTTATATTTTAATATCATCAGCTTTCTTTATGTGAACTTTAATTTACTTTATTAGCCCTATTTAAAAGTCTATTGGTGTTTTGGAACAGCCTTAATTGCTTCACTAAACAGAGCACATTTATGCCTGTGGAGAAATGGAGTAAGCTGGGATTAGTTTGATGTTTTTCCTATAGCCTCATAACATATCCTTTTACCATTATGTACTGCACAAAATTTGCAGGTATCCATGGCATAATAGCAGCAGTTACTCTCACAATGTATACATGGTTTTGAAACCATAATCATTGGTATCAATGGTGCCTTTTGGTTTGAATAGCACTTACCTACCTATCAGTGGTAGAGCTGTGGGGATAAACTGTAGTTCAAACAAGATCATCCTGAGAGTTCATAAAATCTAGCAATTCTCATACTTTCAAAAATGATGTAAAATGAAAAAAGATTTGCCTTGTGATTGCAGATGTGATTTCTGGCATATCAGACTCTCTTTTTTTCTTAAAATAGTAATAAACCTGAATATTCCCTGCACTGAATGAATGTAACTTTATATTACTTCCATTATACAACAGAGGGCAATTTAAGCAATGTAAAAACTATCTTTTTAAAGAGAAGATTCCAGCACAACACTTGACTCGGTCTTTCTGCTCAATGAAGCCCTGGTTCCCTGTGATTCTGAAGAGACTTGCAAAGGTGGGAAAATGTTAAAATACATGCCGTTTTTGTCTTGATGTGCCCATTTGGATTCACGGCATGCTAAAGCTAAGTATTTTATTGCCAATGCAGCTCAGAAAATTGGTTTGTAAAAGTCATGCTAGATTTTCAAGCTAAGACCAAATGGTGATATTACCATTTGGATTATTTCAAAAGGACTGAATGCATAACCTTTACTTTCGTGGGGTTTCTTTAACCATTTTCTGCATTATAACAGAACTTGCTTCCTCCCATCTTCCACCTTCCCTCCCTCCCTCTCTTCTCTCTCTCTCTCTCCTTCTCTCTCTCACACACACAAGGACAGACATGCACACATACACACACACACACCGCAAATGATAGCATATGCAAATTCTGAAAGGCAAAGACAGATTGGGGTGGAAAACACTGAATTTGCATACAGCAAATATTTTTATTTTAAGTCTCTACTCGATTTCTGCATAACCATAGATCTTCAACCTATGAAAGTAACATCTTTATGCTATTTCCCTAATGTACTAAGTAAGACAAAAAACACATTGTTGCTTCCACTTATTTAATCACTGTTCTTTTGAGTCAGTATTATGTTCTAGGCACTAAAACCTGTTAGAGAAGTAGCCAGAGTTCAGACTCGAGAAGATGTGTAGTACAGAAAAAAATAATACAACCACCATTTCGAGATAACCAGGAAGCAATGAATCCATTTTTTAATTTATTGGAGTATCATCAAATAAACATGGAAGAGACGGTATAATGCTTTTCCTGGAAGCTAAGAGATAATATACAAAACTTAAAACATAATCATGGGGGCTGAGAAACAGGGCAGAGTACTTGCCTAGTGTTCACAAGACCCTGGGGCCAATGCCGGGCTACACACAAAGAAACAAATGAATCACAATTAAATAAGACAAACCCAGGGGACAGAAGAGTGGCATGATGCACACACTGAGCCAGTGTGGAAGCGGCAGCACTTATTAAACAGATTGGACTAAAGATACAAATCTCCATCAGGTAACTTGCCATGAACTGATGACCTCAACACCTCTAACTCATCAATCAGATTTTAATTATATTATTACTTTTTCTCCTAAGTATATGTTTTATTGTAAATGAATTTTAGTTGCCTCTTTCAAATTATGTGGCCTGAGAACAATGAACATGTCTAAGAAATGAAGTCATAGGGACAGTGCTGCTCGGCTTTCATTTCTGTGACTTTTTAGACCAACAGTGAGTGATATCGGCAGACTTGTTTCCCCCAATTATATAAGACAGCACATATCAACCATGAAAAAGTCATGTTCTTTGTAAATTTAAAAAAAAAGAAATGAGGATGGCATCAAATCCCACCATAAAGACATGAAGTTTGATAACAGTGTTTTCTAGGACTTTTTATTTTAAAAATGTTTTAGAACATACATTGTTTCACTTTCTTGGCTTGTGTTACATCAGTACTATATTTTCCTGCTCCATCCCTTTTCCTGAAAATATTATTTTACTTTCTGTAACTTACTAGTGAATCGTGTGAAAGTGTGGCATGTCCTGGTAAAATTATCATGGTTAACTCTTGTTGGACATACTTTCAGCAAAATGAGGAATATACCAATATTATCTTTAATGCAGTTCATTTCTAGCTCTAGATAAGAAAGTGGCTGATAATGGTAAAGAACGGACAAGAAGTCATGTGTCTCTTCTTCCAACACAAGGGATGTGGATACAGGATCAGAAATACAAAATGCATACTTTATACACATAGCATGTTTAAAACTAGCTTGTGCGATGTGAAACCCTGCCACAGAAGGACAAAGGAAAGAAGGTATGGAGGGAGAACGGAAGGAAGGGAGGGAAGGAGGTAGGGAGGAAAGAAGGAAAGGTGAACATAATTAGGTTTATTACGTTATCTTAGATAAAAGATAATGGCGATTTGAACTGAGGTATTGATGAGGGAAATAATGCAAAACTAGAGGACATAAAATACAATCTAAAATTAGTGGAAATTCAATAACAAAGAAATAATAAGAGAAAAAAGGCTTTTTCCTTAATGACTGGCATGTTATAGTATGATAAAATTTAGTAATGATGGTATCTTTAAGTGACAAGTAGGAGATGAAGGGAAATGCAAATCAAAGTAAAATGTAAAAATTTTCTCTCTGATAGAGAAGTGACTGAGGGACTCAAGCTGAAATGTTAATAGGTAATTGAAAATACCAAACTTCAGAGCTTGAATGACATGGCCTACTCTAAGGACACACATTCTCAAACATCAGTCCTTGGCATTTACATCCATGGGAGCAAAAGAAGTCAGGAAGAAAAGATCATAGGAAGAGAAAGTCTCAGAGACCGAGCTTTGAGGCATTCTAACATTAAAAACTTGGTAAATAAATTCAGTAAAAAAATAGAGAAGACATAACCACTTGATTATAAATTATAATATGTAAAAATGAATATGTATTTAAGCAAGAAGGAAACTGAATCAATAATTAATAATCTCATAGAGCAGAGAACACCAAGTCCACAAGGAGTCGATGATAAATTATACTAAACATTTAAGGAATAAATTAGATAATTCCTCTCAATATCTTTCAGAAGATGAATGCTTGATGGGGGAGAGTCTTCTGTTTTGTGTTAATTTCATTGGTTAAATAAAGAGACTGCCTTGGCCTTGATAGGACAGAAAATTAGGTAGGTGGAGTAGACAGACAGAATGCTGGGAGAAAGAAGCCGAGTTAGGCAGTCGCCATGATTCTCCCACCAGACACAGCCGCAGGTTAAGATCTTCCCTGGTAAGCCACCTCATGGGCTACACAGATTATTAGGAATGGGTTAATCAAAGATGTGAGAATTAGCCAATAAGAGGCTAGAACTAATGGGGCAGGCAGTGTTTAAAAGAATACAGTTTCTGTGTAATTATTTCGGGTAAAGCTAGCCATGCAGGAGCCAGGGCTGCCGGAATGCAGCCCACCGCAGTTCCTTACAACAAATGCTGAGTGATTTGTTCCCTAGCATGTTTTGTAAGGTTGGTCTTGTACTAATGTCTAATCAGAAAAAAGACATTATGAGGAAAAATTATAAATCAATATCTTTCATAAGCATAATTTGATTTTTTCAGTAGAGTTCTATCAAATTAAATCTACATTGTATCTTTGTATAAAATAAGGAATACTCAATGATCAACTGGTGTTTATCCTTAGTAAGCAAGCAAGTTCAACAACCAAAAATCAGCTGTT
Source organism: Neodon shergylaensis (assembly GCA_025134845.1). Lineage (NCBI taxonomy): Eukaryota > Metazoa > Chordata > Mammalia > Rodentia > Cricetidae > Neodon > Neodon shergylaensis. The sequence continues at coordinate 440,869 of JABTXL010004655.1, read as the reverse complement.
ATCAATCACACCAAAGAAGAACCATATCATGGTCTTATGAATAAATGCTGAAAAAAAAAACATTTGACACAATCCAACACACATTCAAGATAACCCTCAATAATAGAGGAAACCTTCCTGTTTTATTTAGTAATAGTAATGCCTTGTGTGTATGATCACAGAATAGTGAAATGCTAGGAGATCAGGAGTAAAACAAAGACATCCCTTCTCAACTCTTCTTTTTGACCTTTGGCACAGGTCAAATCCTATCAGTAGGAATTAAACAAAGGAAACAGAGTACACTGATTGTGTAGGAGGATGTAAGTTCCATTTGTTCAAAAGTGATATAATCCATCCTATATTTTAAAAAAATAAGAGAAAATTTTGGAATGTCTCCTAAAACTAAGACATTGTGACAAGATTTTAGAAAAGTGAATATAAAAAGTTTAATAGTTTTCCTATATACAAAAAATGAAATTTAAAATATTGGCATTATATAAGTCCTTCTCCAAATAAAGACCTGAGAATAAATCTAGCCAGACATGTACAATGTCTATATGAAGGAAGTTACAAATATTAAAAATGGAACAGAATATAGCCTATATTCATAGATAATTAAACAAGATTGTCAAGATACCAATATTTCTCAATTTGATCTCTTGATATAGTGAAATGCTTACCCCAGAATATTGCCAGCAAGTTATTTCATGGTCACTAACAAATTATTTTAAAAAATGTGTATAATAAAGCAAAAGACCCAGAGTAGAAAACAGAATATTTAAAGAGAACAAAGTTGGAAATTGGTAATATCTGACTTCACCACTCATTCATTATAAACTGCTTTTAAGTGAGATCCCCAGGGGGCAAAAATGCCATAGCTGCAGTGAGCATTCTGCAAGGCTGATTGACTGAAAACATTATTAATTATTTTGGAGAACTAGAGTATTGCCGGCCCAGAGCCAAATTATCTTGGTCATGTTAGTCCCCTAAAAGTCCACCTACAGCCTACCTCTGTGTGGACTTAAAATCCTTTGCAGTATTAGGACAGTCCCTTTGTATTGTATAATTGTAGAACCCAAGAAATTGGGCCTTTCCACCTTGACCAACAGTCAGAGAATTTAAGCCTATTCTTGTTCCTTCAGGAAAATGATAGGAGGTTTGACTTAGGGAGTGACTTCCTACAGGATGCTTCGTCTGAGGTGTGGTTGCTGCATGTCCTGCCTAAACAACAGAATATAGCTGTTTGATGTTTCAGGTGTTAAAGCAGGTAATAGTTCTGTTTGTTTTTTTGTATCATGTTAAAGCAGTCTTTTTCCTTCTTTGCCCTCCCACTTTTGGATTGGTGTATGTAAGCATATTGAAAATAAATGCAGGCAAATTCAGTTTTCAGTGAGTACCCTCCCAGTTCTATTCTATGTCTCTGTTTCTTTTCTTTTGTATCTCTGTTCCTCCCTCCTAATATTTTTAATTCTCATGTCCCTACCTTGGAATGTGCAAACTGTGTCAGGCCTGGACCCCAAAGATGTCACCCCAATGTGGAACAAAAGCATATAAGCAATTTTCCACTAACTACACAAGCAAAGAATGTCCTCAGATAGCAGTGTGGCCTAAAACAGAGATTGCTCAACTTTTCTATAATCAACCTGCCTGATGTTTCAACCAATATTTGAAAATTACACTGAATAGTGATGTGCTTGGCTGTGTTCCTATTAAAACATCACAGGAGTAACAATATTGGAACATGGTATTTGAAGCAATACAAATCTATTTCCCGAGGTACTCATATTTGGATTGAGAATAAACTAATACTTTTGAGGGAAAGAACTATTGTGTTGCTATCATTTTTCCTTGATGCTAAAATAATTAAGACTTACTAATTATGTAGAAAAATACTTAAATGAAAAAATACACCTACTGGTGTTTGACAAAAAGAAAGATCAATGGTTTGGAAAAAGATAGTCTTTTGTTTCTTATTTTATTAAAAATGTAATTTTTTTCTCTCATGATATATCTTGTTTATGGTTTCATTTCCCTCTACTCATCCCAGTTCTTCTCCACTTCTCCCATCCAGATCCACTCCCTTTCTGTATCTCATAAGAAAAGAAACAAGATTCTGAACTTTAGAATTTAAGGGATAGTAATGAAATATAACAAAATAAAATATAATCTGATAAAGCAAAACTATCACTTCAAATTTCAACAAGACAAACAAACAGATGGAAAAGAGCCCCCCCCAAAAAAAAGGCACAAGAGTCAGCCCAACTCATTAGCACACTATCTGGTCTCATAAAAACACTAAACTGGAAGATATATATAAACTGGAAGATCTGGTGCCAATCCAAGGAGACTCTACATTCTTCTTTATTTTCTAGTGGGTTCATATGAGCTTTGAGCATGCGGATTTAAAGGGGCACATATTTCTAGTATTCTCCCTCCCCTCTGGCTCTTAATTCTTTCCAACCCATTATGAGGAGTTTCATGAGCCCTGAAGGGAGGGAACTGGTAGGGCTGGGAGTTCCAATGTTATTCACTCTGCATAATGTCTGGCTGTGGTTCTCCATATTTGTTCCTATCTACCACAGGAGGAAGCTTCTCTAATAAATGCTGTATAGGGCACAAATCTATCAACATTGCAGAAATCATTAAGTGCCATTCTATTGCTGGGTTTTTTATTGTTGTGGACTTATCTTCAAATGGCATATTTAGTTTTATATTCATGATCATATATCTATATATTTTATAAAGCTTCTACTACTTCATTAGGTTTCCTTCTACCCCTCAAATGCCTTTTATTTTAGTTGGCTCTCCTTGTCTCCCTATCTTTGCTTCTTCCCCACTTGATCTGCCTGTTCCAGAACCCATCCATCCATAATTCTCTATTCTATTTTCATTTCCCATTGAGATTCATCCTAGTCCTTCGTTCTATATCTAACCTCTGTAGTTCTATGTACGATAGTTTGATTATCATTGACTTAACAGGCAATATCCACATATAAAATAATATGTACTATATTTGTCTTTCTGTTTCTGGGATATTTCACTCAAGATGATTTTTCCAGTTCTATTCATTTACCTGCAAATTTCATGATGTCAAAAAAGCTTACTATTTACAAAATTTAATTCAGTTTGAATCACATATCTAAGTATAAAATATAAATCTCCTAGAAGATAACAGAAAAAAATCTAAACAACTTTAAATTTAATCCTAAATTTTGAGGTACATTATATACTGAAGAAAGAATTGATAAATTATACTTAATTAATGTTAAACATATGTCTTTGCTCTACAGAAGTTATTTTTTTGAGACAGGGAAGACAAACCATAGACTGAGAGAACATTTTCAATACACATGTGGACTGTTATTTAAAAAAAAAAAAAAACACTAAGAACACTTACACATCAACAATGAAAACATGACTTAAAAACTTCCCCTAGTCAATACAAATCCTGCATCAAATCATATATAGAGATGTGAAAGAAACACATGAAAACTTGTTCTACCCTCTGTATATCAGGGAGTTCCAGGACAGCCAAAGATACACAGAAACCCTGTCTCAAAAGCCAAAAATCAAAAGGAAAAATAAAAGAAATAAAGGTTAAAATAAAGCCATGTAAAGATGGAAAATACACAGAGAGTCTGGATACTGTGTGTTATTATGTTCCCTTTGAATTGTTTGAATGCCAAAGAAGGAGCAATAGCTGCTAAAAGATATTTATTTATAAATGCTGCTGAATTAATCCAAGATAGGTATTTTGAGAATACCTTGACTTCAAAATTGATGTCAAAAGATACGGTACTTTGGAGAAGAGGTTTTGCTTTTGTTTCCACAGAAAATGAGAGGCTATGGATTTATTCTGAATTCAGAAATATCAGGTTTGATCAAGGAAGACCACCTGAGAAATCTCTGGTAGGAACAGATGGCTCAGATGGCTGAGTTCTATATCCAGAACAGATTTAAGACTGCTGCCTGAGATGATCAAGACTCACAGGATACTCCAGTCAGGGACTTGGTCATAATTCTAAACTTTCTTAAGGTCCTCATAAGTATATCAGCACCCCTAAACAGCAGGGAGTAGCCTGGAAAACTGCCCACATTTCCAAAAAATGGGCTATGTATATTTTTCTTTGTTTAGAATGTTGGTTACAAGTTGTTATGACTAATGGTCAGGAGAAAAGCTAAACAAAGGATATTAGAGTCAGAGTTCTTGTTTTAAAAAAATAGGGGGAAGTAGTATGGGACAATCATCTATATTCTGTCAGTTATATTTTAAATGAACAGTTATTGGTCAGTAGCCAGGCAGGAAGTACAGGCAGGACAACCAGACAGTGAGTAGAGGCTGGTCAATGAGAACAGGAGAATTCTGGGAAGAGGACAAAGTCTTGGCCCAGCCACAGAAGAAGCAAGATGTGACTGCCTCACTGAAAAAAATTATTGAACCATGTGGCTAAGATAGATAAGAATAATTGGTTAATATACATTGTAAGAGTTAATAAGAAGCCAATGGGCCAATTAGTTTATAACTAATGCAGATGTCTGTGTGATTTCTTTGAGACTTAACAGTTGTGGGAACCAGGCAGGACAGAAACTTCAGACAAAATATTATTGGGGAATTATTACCCTGAGATACTTCATAACCATCAAAATGACCAGAATCTAGAAGAGTAGCAATACCAAATGCTTGGCAAGAGTGGGAGCAACAGGATTCTCATGTGTTACTGGTGGGGATGAACACTGGCATAACCATTTTGGCAGACAAATTGGCTGCTTCTTACAAAACTATACAAACTGTTACTATACTGTCTAGTGTCTGACATCTCCCCTGGCATCAACCCAGTGGAGCTGAAAACTTTTTGCTTATAGGCATCTGCACATAAATTTATCATTGTGACTGTTGAAAGTAGCCAAGTTATCTTTCAGATGCTATGTAAACTATAATGTATGCATGGGGATAACATAGTTATGTCCTCTCTTGCTAGGGAAGTGGCACATTTGTGAGCAATTAAAGAAATATCAAAAAAAAGAAAAGTAACTAGAGTAGATATCTTTCTTTGGCTAGGGCTTGCTCATTTTCAGCTTCATGGAAGAGGGGGAAATCCAGATTCAGCAAGAGGTTGTCTCATATGAACAAGAGAGAGAGCCATGGACTTAGTAATGTTCTTGCTGTACAAACATGAGGATACAAGTTCATATCCCCAGCAACCATGGAAAAACCAGGCAAGATTTTCAATGTGTGTGCCTCTAGTATAAAAAAAAAATCCCTTAGAAATTTTACAAATACTACACGTTGAGAGAGTGGAATGGTGATCACAAGAGACCTTAAGAGGAGGAGAAGAATGAGAAAGGGAGAATGACTGCATAAGTCACGTGTCACAGCATAAGTAGAAAGAGGAATTAGTTCTGACATGACGCAGCATAATATAATGACTATAATCATCCATCTATGCAGTGTTTCAAAACACTAAACACTTAGGCATGACAAAGATATCTTTTAAGGAGATATAAATAGTAATTACCATGCTATGATCATTGCATATTATGTGACTGTATTAAATCTCATACTGAACATGATAAATCTGTAGAAATATTATATCGCACTTAAAAATGACAATACAAAGAGAACCCTCCCCCCTTCTGCCTCTCTTCCCTCTTTGGGCACATAACTTCTCCCAGCTCAGCCTGCTGGGCGCTGGGACCGAATATACACATTAGAGTACTACGCTGCAATAAAAAAACAATGACTTCTCGAATTTTGCATGCAAATGATGGAAATAGAAAACACTATCCTGAGTGAGGTATCCCAGACCCAAAAAGATGAACATGGGATGTACTCACTCATAATTGGTTTCTAGCCATGAATGAAGGTCACTGAGTCTGTACTTTGTGATCCTAAAGAAGCTAAATAAGAAGGTGAACCCAAAGAGAAACATATAGTTATCCTCCTGGCTATGGGAAGTAGAGAAGATTGCCGGGCAAAAAACTGGGATCTTGGGGGTGGGGCGGGATGGGGGTAAGGGGAGAGGGGGAGAGAAAAGTGAGAAGGGGAGGATGGGGGAACTTGGGGAAACGGGATGATTGGGATATAGGAGGGTTGGATAGGGGAGCAGGGAAGCACATATCTTAGTTAAGGGAGCCACCTTAGGGTTGGCAAGAGTCTCGAACCTAGAGTGGCTCCCAGGTGCCCCGGGCGATGTCCCCAGTTAGTTCCTTGGGCAGCTGAAGATAGGGAACCTGAAATGACCCTATCCTATAGCCATACTGATGATTATCTTGCATATCACCATAGAACCTTCATCAGGTGATGGATGGAGATACTCACAGAGACCCACACAGGAGCACCGGACTGAGCTCCCAAGGTCCCAATGAGGAGCAGAAGGAAGGAGAACATGAATGAGCAAGGAAGTCAGGACCACGAGGGGTGCACCCACCCACCGAGACAGTGGGGCTGATCTATTGGGAGCTCACCAAGGCCAGCTGGTCTGTGACTGAAAAAGCAAGGGACAAAACAGGACTCTCTGAACATGGCGGACAATGAGGGCTGATGAGAAGCCAAGGACAATGGCCCTGGGTTTTGATCCTACTTCATGTTCTGGCTTTGTGGGAGCCTAGCCAGTTTGGATGTTCACCTTCTTAGACCTGGATGGAGGGGGGAGGACCTTGGATTTTCCACAGGGCAGGGAACCCTGACTGCTCCTCGGACTGGAGAGGGAGGAGGAGAAAAGTGGGGGGAGGGGGAGGGGAGCCAGAGGAGGGGGAGGAAAATGGGAGGCTGGGAGGAGGCGGAAATTTTTTTTCTTTTCAATAAGAAAAAATTATGCTATAAAATTTTATAAAATAAAATATAAAATAAAAAAAATAACAGTACAAAGAACAGAGACCTCTTGGTTATTACCATTTCATGAGAGGCCAACAGAGACCTTTTGATTGTTATCACATAATGAGAAGTTAATAGAAGTTAATTACTTTTAGTAAAAATGATTAGTTAGAAACCTATGACATGTTTTATCATGCAGTAAATGGCAAACAAAGGACCAATCCTTCTACTATCTCCCTTGAAAGTGCAGAGCACCTGAAAATATGAAAAAAGTGACTTCTCACAACATTCCCCTGAGACGATATTCCCTGAAAATTTTGATGAGAGCTGAAGTTGCAGTGTGTGGGAACTTTCAGAAGGTTTTCAGGAAGCTGCAGTGTGTGGGTTTTCAGGCTACCTGACTGATTCTCAGTATCCAGAGGTGATTCCCATTCCTTGGGAAAGTGGTTTTCTTTGTCATGCTTTTCAGTGTAATGCTCATCAGTGACAGTCCTGTAGTAATAATGTCCTTGCCATTCTTTTCTGTCCAGGCAAGCCCTACATGTTGTTCACTCCCAAGAAACTCCTGCACTAAGCTGTTCCTGAGGTAACAATCCTTATGGTCGCCTTCACTTGCATCTCCAGGGCATGTCTGCATGGTTTGTGGCATCTCATCACCTCACACTTTTAGATTTTAGAATGACATTCTGTAAACTTTAGTTTTCTGTATGATTAAATTGGAAATTCCTTCAAATATGAATCAGAGTCCTCCCATTTTATGTTGTTTGGGGTTTGACATTTCTAAGTAATAAAAGGAGATGAGTAGGAAGCCAGCAGTGTAAATCACGAACCTAAGTAGTGAAGCTAAGATTCTGCCTTGGGAGAACTGCCCCAAGCAGCTTGGTGATTTCAGATCAGTAAGGAATGTGAGCCACTTTAACTTGTCCGTACCTACCTAGGAACAGATACACATGTAGTTAAAATCACAAGAATTTGATCCAAGGCAACAAGCTAGTCTAGGGTAAGAATTAGTGCTAAATTTAACTACAGTTCAATGTTCACGTATCAATTCTTTACCAACAAGACTTTAGGTTTTCTGTTTTAATTTTTACTGTCAAGAAAGCAAATGATAGTTCAATGACACCACAATATGGTACATTTTACGAAAAGTAATCATATCTGGCACTTGCCAAAGGTCATAATGAACTTAAGGACAAAGGTCTTACAATCAGTCTGTCTACATTAAACAAGGATCCTTTTCCTGCCTGACGTTTGGCATTTTTGGAGGCAGATTAGGTGTGAACAAAGAAGGGTGGGATGCTGTTAGACATGGTTCATGCCTGCAATCCTTACACATGGGACCTGGAGGGAGAAAGACTGGAAGTCAGAAGTGAACATGGGCTATGTACAAAGGTCTTGACTGATATGGGACTCCCCTCAGTTTGCTGTGCTTAACACTAATGAGTAAAGAAACTGCCTGGCCTGTTAATAGCACAGATCTTAGGTAGATGTGGAAGATGGAACTGAATGCTGAGAGAAAGAAGGGTGGAGTCAGAGAAGCCATGGATCCTCTGCATAAGACAAACACAGGTTAGAAGCTTTGCCACCGCCATGTGGTGATACATAGATTAATAAAAATGTATTATATTAAGATGTAAGAGTTTGCCATTAAGAAGTTAGAGCTAATGGGACAAGCAATGATTTAATTAATATAATTTCTGTGTGGTTATTTTGGGGCTAAGATAGCTGAGCAGCCTGAATGAGCAAACGGACCCTCCTCCTACAGATTGGTGCAGCAATGTGACCAACTAAATCCACACAAAACCTGAGAGGGCTTGAAAAGGAATTCTAGAATAAAAGATACAGATTTTAACACAGTTACTTGCTTGCTGGTGGCATGCTGGAACTCTTCTAAAAGCCACAGCCATTTGAAAATGTTGGCTTTCTGAGCTGTACCACCAGAGCAACCTCTGACTCTTTGGGGAAAGAGAGCTTTTGAGTGGATTTTGTGAGCAGACTACTGCAACTTGCTTGATGGCAACTTGGACCACCTATGTTCCTGGAAGTGGGGCGGTGTTTGTAGCTCAGAGACACAAGCAGCTTAGCCATGCTGGACTGTGCAGAGAGAGCAGGAAGTACTGTATATATCATAGTAAAGTGCAGCTTAAGTTTTAGACTGGGCAGGCAAACAGGTGGTACTTACTATATTCCTCTAACAATGGTGCAGCTGAAGTTTTTAAGAAGCGCTTAACATTTTAAGAAGGGCTCCTGGACAGTAAAGAATTACAGATTCACAATAGGACAGATTCAGAAATAAAAGACCTCTAAATGTGTCACAGTGTTGGATAAATGAAGGTAGTCTTGGAAGAGAGAAGAAAAAGAGTACAGAGAGTCATAAAATAAAGTTTAAAAAAGGTAAAGTCTTTAAAGAGACAGAGTACAGATAATAATAGATTAAGGGGAGTAAAGAAAAATAAGCCACGTAAAGATAGGAAATTCACAGAGAGTCTGGATTACATATATTATTGTGTTTTCTTTGAATTTTATAACTATGAAGGAGCTAAGTACATAGAGCCATTTCATTGTATGGGCTGTTACATTATACCAACATAAGGGTAACTTGATTCCAAAATTGGAGTCTAAGGATATGGTACTTTGGAAAAGAGGTTCTTCTTTTGTCTCCAAAGAGGATGAGAACCTGTGGATTCATTCCAGGCTAGTATAGTATGATGGACTGAGCCCCCCTGAAATGTTGCTGTGAACACTCCCACAAAGTAATTACTTTGCCCAATTGCTGACTGAGATGAACCTGGCACACAGGATATACCATGAAAGACCTGACTAACAGTGCCCCCAAACAGCAGGAAGCAGTATGGACAAATCTACACCCATATTCCCAAATATTGTCTATAAATGTTTGTTTATATTTAAAGGCAGATATGATATAGATATGAATATTTTGCATTGGTATAGATCTTGGTTTCTTGATATCAATTTAAGATACATTTTGTTACACTGTATATGTATATTTCTGCCCTTGATTAAGGTATCATGTTTGTGTATCTCATTTAAAAATATAATGTATAATTAAGAAATATAAGTTAATAGATAATCATCTATAATAGTCAAGCTTGTAGTCATGTTAGTTATTTTCTAGATGTATAGAGATATATTTCAGTTAGATAGTTATTCTTCAAATATTTCAGAGACCTTCAGAATATGGTATTTAAAATGTTTAAGAACTTAAGACTTTTCATGACAGTGAGACATATCTGCTCCTGGACGCACAAGTTACTTCAAGAAGAAGATACGCATTGAAAAGGCTACTTATGGAGTTTGCTAGCCATTTGAACAAGAAACTGTTCTTGCCTAGACTGCTAGACTTGACATGCAGAATCTGCAGAGAATTGACTGCTAAACTTGCCTAAAGGTGAGATGATTTTTTAGGGTTCCTGCTTGAAAGAATCTGCCAGATATTCTTCAGGACACAGAAGAAAGTAACTGAAAACTGCCAGTATAGGTGGACCTGTCTTTGAAATTTCCTGCTACATGAAAAAGTCTGCCAGACATTCTACAGGACACAGAAGAAGTAACTGACAAACTGCCAATATAGGCTGAACTGTCTTTGAAATTTCATGTTTCATGGAAAAGTATGCTGGATACCATGGGCAAGTAGGCTGAAGATGGATTCCCCAACAGTACAGAAGAACTTTGGTGACTCTCCAGGCAGCAAGATGTCTTTGTCAATTCTAGAGTTTTGGAAGTTGTTCATAAGACACTTCCTGTTTACTTAGGTAATATTATATCCTTCTGGAGCTTTTGATGGAGTTGAAGAATTAACAATTATAGTTTTCCTTAGTTATGACAAAAGATAAAGTAGATATAAATATTGTAACTGTAATTCTTGCTTGATAACTGTTTTGTTATATGTAATTTTACTATGTTAAAGTTAAAGCCTTTCTTTTTGTTTAAACAGAAAATGGGAAATGGTGTTGGAGTTCCTTCTGTTTGTGTGTTGCTTTCATTGATTTTTGAATAAAAGAACTGCTTTGGCCTAGTTAATAGGGCAGAACTTAGGTAGGTGGGGAAGACAGAACTGAATGCTGGGAGGAAAAAATGCGGAGTAGGAGAGAGACGCCATTGAGCCACCAGAGACAGACGTGCCAAATCTTTCCTAGTAAGCTACTGCCACTTGGCAATACAAAGATTAATAGAAATGGGTTAAACTGTGATGTAAGAGTTAGCCAATAAGAAGTTAGAGCTAATGGGTCAAGCAGTAATTTAATTAATAAAATTTCTGTGTGGTTATTTTGGGGCTAAGCTAGCCAGGTAGCTGGGACGAACAAGCAGGCCCTCTTCCTACACCTGACTGAGAAAACAAAGGCAAACGATCAACATATTTAGTGTGGTAAATGAGCTGAACTTAAAGGTAGTCTAAGATCAAGGGACAAACTAGAGCTCTCCAAGTATTATGAGTCTTTTATCTCCTTCCTGACCTCCATAAGTCATGACTGACTCTGGGAATCAGTCCCCTTTCTACTTCCCTCATTCTGTTTGGCCTTCATTTCTGTAAAAAGGAGCAAGCTTCAAAAAGCCATTTTCCATGGCAAAGGGACATTTGACTCAAGGAGAATTAGAGGGCAAGTAGGAGTAACAGAACAATTTTAATCACACGGTCTTCAAAGCAAACAGGCAGCTCTACTGAGTGATGTCCTTGGATAACACTGGTGCTACAATGCGAAGAGACTGCCGTCCATGATGACCACTTCAGGGCTACATCCTCAGCCTACATGAAAGAAAATGAAATAATTCGGAGTTTGAGAGAAAAGGAGATAATTTGACAGTAAATTTACATTTGAGTTTTTGCTGAAATGTCCTTATACCACTTGAGAATAATTCTCTCTACCCACTTGAAGTAAAAGCTTCTTTTCACACAAAAGAGAAATTGGCTGTTAAATAAGAAGATTCCAGAATGGGCTATGTCCCATTCTTAGGACTAAGCAGTTCCATTAGCACTACAGATTTGGTTCATTCAACACCAAGTGCATAAGAAGAGAATAGTCAAAGCTATTTAAATAGACATCCAAAGTAAAAGTTATTATTGGTAAAGCTAGCCTGTTTTTAAGCAAACCATAAAAACAAATGAGTAGACAGCATCTACCTTGTTCCTTTACACGCATGCACACACACGCACACACATGCATGCAAGCACACATGCACCCACCCACACACAAATAAAGAAAAAATTTTAGTAGACACATAGATCCTTTTTTTGTCAATTCAGTGATGATTGTTACTTTGTAATATTATTGGTTAAATTTTATCTTCACAAATGTATAGGCTTTAAGAAAAAAATGACAAAAATGATTGGTTTAGACTACACAGGACACCATTCTTTCAATGACTCACACAGTACTGTTCAGTACTGTTGTATTAGCCCTTTGACTCAAATCCTGTTGCATTCACCCTATTGTTATCATTTATGACGCTGGTGACCTGAGGCTGGTCCCACTGAGGCCTTGGTAGTTCCCCTGGCCAGTGGCCTGAGGCCTCTGCAGAAGAAAGAAAAATAGAAAGGCCATGCAGAGAGAGCTGGACTATAGAGTTTATTTAGTGGGTTATGGAGGGGGAAATGGGAGGAAGAGAAGGGGGAAAGAGAGAGAGTTGCAGAAGCTGCCTCTCTAGAAGAAAAACTGAGAGAGAGATAGGCAGAGAGACACAGAGAGAGAGAGAGAGAGAGAGAGAGAGAGAGAGAGAGAGAGAGAGA
>JABTXL010004655.1:411240-428320 GCA_025134845.1 Neodon shergylaensis | reverse complement strand
AGAGAGAGAGAGAGAGAGAGAGAGAGAGAGAGAGAGAGAGAGAGAGAAGCTCCCCCTACAGAAGAAGAGACACAGAGACTTCAAGGGCTGGAGAGGAGACAGGAGATCTGCTTGCCTTGACAGAAGGGGGATGTTGGGAATGGGTGGGGCTTGTCTCAAAGGGCCAGGGTACCCAGGTGACAGAGCAGGTTAGCAGATTGCACCACCTATGATTGACTCACGCAGTCCCATTGCATTAGCCCTGAGCTTGACTCACACAGTCTTGTTGTTTTAGCATAATTCACCAGTAGACACTGAGCTTTTTCAAGTTCCAAAAAACAATTTTATCCACTGAAATAGTCTTAATTTGACTTTGTCTTATTTATACTCAGAAAACTGTATACATAACTAAATATATTTTTTAAAAATTCTAAGGAATAATATAATAAACAATCCATTACCACAGAAGGTCAAATAAGTCATTTCAAATATAACTTTTTAATCAAATTTAGTATTTTCTACATCTTGGTTCTTTTTTTTTTACTGCTATATAAAACACAAGTGTGATCCATTTCAGGGATACAACTCAATCCTTAATAGTATTAAAAACAATCAATTTATCATGAAAACACCATCCGAGACACAGCATCACTCACTTGGGCCACTCTGGCACAATTTCTTCTACTAAGTCTTTCTGTTTATTAATCTCTGGCCTCAGCATTTGAAAGCTTACCTCACAAGAGTACAGCATGATAAATCACAGTAGACTAATCTCAGAAAAATAACGTAATAAAATACCTAGATGTACTCTAAAAAATTTGTCATCGACTTTCAACTCAGAAATGAGGTTGTATAAAGTAGAACATTTACTTTGTTTATGCCAGAATAACAGCCATTATTACTTATTATAAAAAATCTCTCTTTTAAAATATCAAGGTCTCTATACACTCATTATCAAGTTTCTAAAACCCTAAAGCTATATTTCCATTTCTTTTTTTCAGTTACCAAGAGAAGAAATCTAATCTTTCTTTGCCTGTGTCCATTCTCATGTCCTCCTGTGTGTTCAGTCTTTGCCACCTGCCAATTATACATGTGTTTCCTTGGGGCCATCTCTTGTGATACAGTTTTGCAGTTAGCAGTTCTTAAGTCATTACATTTTCCAGTATTCAGTTATGGGTTGAAATGTCCATCAGGGAAATTTGAAAGACAAAATCCCAAAGCTCTTCTTTCCTAGAGTGGAGTATGTTCGGTGAAGGGCTTAGCACAGGTCATGTGGCTAGCAAGCAAATGAATAACTCAGGTGCTTCTAACCCACCATGTTATTCTTAATCACGTGTTTAGGGAAATAAAAACAAAATAAATATTCAATAAAGAAATTAAGGTACATGAGAACTTTAGCCATGTTAACTGTCCTTAAAGTAGAACACTCTGGAAGACACACAGTGTTTAAGAGACCAACTCTTTCTTCTCTGCTTCAAAGGAAAGGAGAAATTAGAAATAATGGTGAGTTAGAGGAAAGAGATTGTGTGTGTGTGTGTCTTTGTGTGTATGTATTTGACTCAACCTAACCCATAGAAAGCCTAAAACATGATAAATACTGCAGAGTCAGAGATGAATGAAGGAGCATAGACTCTAAGAGTCAGACCACAAGTCTATAAACCTGCTAAATGAAGCCAATGCATAGGGTGCACAAATGTATGGGAATCTGTGTCTGGTTGCTAACTGTGAGTATATGATTTGAATTAAATCAGCTTAGACAGATTTAGATACAGCATGTTGCTTCTTTGTAGTGGCAAACAGTTCTTAAAGAAATACATATTCATTCCTATTAAAACATCAGCATACTCTCATGTTTCTCTACCTGTATTAGCAGAATACTCAACCAGAAATTTATACTTTGGTTTATCAGCTAAGCACATCATAAATTTTACTTTCTTACCTGAAAATTAGGCATTTTAAAAAATAAGGTCATGATGAATTACAAAAATGGCAGAGGCCTACGTACCTTCTAAATAAAACATCTAATGTATCTCATGGCTAAATTACATTCTAGAGATCTAATATGCAAACATTTCTGATAATGAGATTACTAGCATATAAATTCTCAGTTTTGTGCCTGAGTATGCTATCAAACACAGAAATAATTTGCGAGAGGGAAAAACTGTCTTTTGGGTCAGACTTGACAGCTCATGCTGACTGTGTTCTCTCAGTGAGCTCATATTCTTGTTTTTCTGGATTGGCATTATTCTAAAAATTTGATGCCATGGCAGAATCTTCATGAGATTAATCAAATACAACAAAATTCTTCAGGAAAAAGAAGCCTGGTTCAGACTGAAAAGGCAAGTAAGAGAAAGGGGTTCTTTGGTAGAAACTGAACTCAAATGCATTCTAGGTCAGACTTTCCACCAGTCTTCAAGACAAGTTGTCATGGAGGTGCTATAGAGGTCATCCCAATAGTGTAATAGCATGAGAACAATATAGATGTTTTTCTTGAAATGATATATACTCAGAATTCACAGTCATGCTCCCTTGTACTAAACATGTGAAAAGTATTCTCATGTTTAAGAGATGCAAATCTGAGTTAGGGTAAAAGCAAGATTCTTTCTTTACACACTGAGTACTTTACAATTTTTTCCAAGACAAAGTAGAAATAGAATATCAGAAAAAACAAGATTGTTAACCCTTATACATTATTTACTTTAAGAAGTCATATATGCCCTTTTAAAGAGGCATGTACAAATGATGATTTAACGTTGTCTGGTTTAAGGTGATTTATGATTAATCATTTGTAAATGAAAAATTCTCAGATACCCATATATTAATTCACCAAAATGGATTTGATTAGCTTAATCCACAAGCAATAATACATCCCACATGGGTCTTGTATTTCTTATCCCCATTCTTTCCCCATCCTGTGTCAGGATCCATTGTGAATCATTCCTTCTTTTCTATCTTCCTTTCGTGCCCCACTGCTCTCTAAGCCTCTTCACATGGAGGATACCCTTTTTATATTTATGGAGAACCAGATGTGGGAGACCAACTTCTTTGTAATGTTCCCATCAGATAAGAGAATAAGATACACTTCTGGATACCCAGATCATGGACCTTTGGCCCATTGTCTCTCTGTGCTCCTCCTGGTTCAGCTGTAAAATCTATTTACATGCTTAAAGGAATATATTTAAGATACAAAATCTTTTTGTATTCAAGTACATGTTTTAATAAACCTGCCTCCTTCCAACCAATGCCTAAAACCCACATCTTCCAAAGAGCAGTGAGCAGTATGAATCTCAGATTCTGATAATAATTACATTGGGTAATTAAATTTTATTCTCTCTCCCCTGTCACTCTCTTGCACCTTTAACTAATATTTATAAAAAATTTCATAGAGTAATATAATATTAGGAAGGAAATAAATATCTCTTCTGAATTTCAAACCAAAAATTTATATTTTAAAAATTATCTCCAAAAAAAAAATAATGAGCTTTCCTTGTTTTATAAACAGATATGCACTCATGAATTGCTGTAGAGCCCTGTAACTCAGTATGTCCCCATTTGCCCATGTTCTCAATAACTTTTAAGTGATAACTCATGCATTCCTTGCTTTTGGTCACTATGACAGAACAACAGAAGCTGAGGATAGGGAACCTGAAATGACCCTATCCTATAACCATACTGATGAATATCTTGCATATCACCATAGAACCTTCATCTAGCGATGGATGGAGATAGAGACAGAGACCCACACTGGAGCATCGGACTAAGCTCCCAAAGTCCCAATGAGGAGCAGAAAAGAGGGAGAACATGAGCATGGAAGTCAGGACCACGAGAGGTGCGCCCATCCACCGAGACAGTGGGGCTGATCTATTGGGAGCTAACCAAGGCCAGCTGGACTGTGACTGAAAAAGCATGGGATAAAACCGGACTCTCTGAACATGGCGGACAATGAGGGCTGATGAGAAGCCAAGGACAATGGCATGGGGGTTTTGTTCCTACTTCATGTTCTGGCTTTGTGGGAGCCTAGCCAGTTTGGATGTTCACCTTCCTAGACCTGGATGGAAGGGGGAGGACCTTGGACTTTCCACAGGGCAGGGAACCCTGACTGCTCTTCAGACTGGAGAGGGAGGGGGAGAGGAGTGGGGGGAGGGAGAGGGGGACGGGAGGAGGGGGAGGGAAGTGGGAGGCTGGGAGGAAGCAGGGATTTTTTTTTCAATAAAAAAAAATAAAGTGAAGAAAAAAAAAGGGACTTATTCTGGCTCACAGGTTCAGGAAGCGATTACACCATCGTATGAAGGCCCAACACAAGGAGCCAGACTACCCCAAGCATTATAAATATAGGGTATGGATGGTCTACACTTCAGCAGATCAAGAAGAAAATGTGAATATCATTCTTCAGTTTCAGAGGGAAGACAAGAAGAAGAGCTGAGGTGATTAGGAAGGACTGTAGACCTTGACTTCCAATGGCATCATGTTTAAATATATCTTCCCTTTATCACCTCCTATGCTATGAAGTTTTTGTTTGTTTTGCTTTTTTTTGGTTTGTTTTGTTCTTTGATTAGTTATTTAAAGTATATGAACTACAATGTTCTTCTATGCAGAAAAATATACATAGGATTTTTATTTAAATCTCTTTACTACCTTTTGCAACATAAGTCAGTTATCTTGAAAGTCAACAAGAACTATTTATTGCACCAAATTGCATTCCCATATATGTCCTTATTTTGAGGTGACAGCATCAAATAAAATTCACGTTTCCTTAAACAGTGATCTAAGGAATGGCAACATAATTAGTCATTGTGATACTCTGCTCAAAGTTTGTATCCTTGATCAAATATAGATTAGATTTGAATATTCAATACAGAATTGATAGGAATTCAAAGTGGAGTATTGGGCATTGTCAACAATTTTTTAAGTGAATTATAGTGATATCCATTTTAGGTATAAGAAGCAATTATACAATGTATAAAGGTTTAACAGTGATAATGCAAACTGATGATTGTAATAAAATCTAACTCTGTGAGAAATAAGTATAATTGTGGTTAATGACATAAAGAATGTGCTTCAAATTGCTGCAGATACATTGGTATTGAATGATGAATACTTATTTGGTCATAAAAGGAGGGCCTTTATAATTGAAAAGCATTTATTTTAAGAACATTGAGGTGGGAACTCTTGGGAAGTTGGACACAATTCCATAATAAAGAGAGTTCCAGGAGACGTTCAATCAAATTAACTGTGGAACAAAAACTTATGGTAGAACTATACTCTGGGGAAAAAAAAACATTTTCCAATGAAACACATGTGCTATTCAAAAAGAGCAGTTAGTAGAAGGGAAACTGTCAGTTGAAGCCAAGGTTTCTCATTTTATGCAGAATGTAATGTGTCTCCAATGATTGAGAAATGGATTCATTTATGGTTTCTAATTTAACAATTGGCAGAAGAATCATTTGTAAGGCATTTAGGACTGTTTGGGTATCAAAGATTACAATGCAGAACTTTTACATTATCTTATGTCACTAACCTTGTGTAACCATCATATGGAAAATTCTGTGAATACACACACATACAGACTCACACATGTACAGTACTGAACAGTTGATTACATGAAAGTTGAGAGTAAAATAATAGTTAGTGGAGGCCAATGGGAAATTGAGAGAGAACTGATCAATGAGAGTTGTTATATTTAGGAAGGACTAGAAAGCCTGTGTGTGATACAGTACATTAATTATAAAAAATACTATGCTACATATTTAAAAAATGGGTAACAGAAAATATTCAGAAGTTTTTCCTCAGAGAGAATGATGATTAAGGAATAGATACATCTGGCCTGATTGCACATTATTTACAAGTATCAGAATACCACACAACACTGCACAAATAGATTTTATGATGTTACCTCTGTCAAAATATATTTTACTTATTTTCCAAAAAAACCCACACATCAAATTATTTCACCAACTTTCTGTGTATCAACAAGACATATCAATAGTCCTAGAATGTTACTCTTGTTACATACAAAATTCTAACAATAAATATTTTTAATAGTGTTTCATAATTATAAACAAATTTTCTTCTCTGATTACAGCTAGCATTTGCCCAGATATATGCACTCTTAATTCAGATACTTTCATGTGCAAGAAACGAGTGACTAATCCTTATAGATTTAAAAATAATTAAAAATAATTCAGCCTCAAAGTTAAACAGTTAAGAGCTGGATCTAGGTTAAGTCCCTAGTTTGAGTAGGAACTCAACCAAGTTCATAAGAATCTATTTTTTTCCCAGCTTTAAATTGCATTTCTCCTATGCAGTAGTTTTATATTTAAATCAGCTCTCACTTGGTGATGGAAAGGTGAGCATATGTAAACACTCATATCCTAAAATCATAAAAATTCTCACAGCAATATCTGTTCTCTTTCCCAATAGTCTTAGATGTCCCAGGACTGAATCTTTGGGCTGACTTGGATCAGGTACCAGCTCAGTTACTGTGGTTGACAGTGGAAGCTAATCCGGTAACATGCATAGAAAGAATGAGGAGAAAAGTTTCCTCAACACAAATGAAGGGCTCTTAGAAAACACAGAGGACAGTCATGCATTGTACCATACATAACCCGCTCACATCTGCCTTCAAAACTTTCCCTTCCTGGCCAATAACCAGTCCTGGCCAAACACTACTGCTCTCCTTAGAAGTAAAATGTATGCTATGAATGATTCCCACCAGGAGTTCTGCTTTTCACATGCATGTGTAGAGAACACATCTACCAAATTTTAGTGTTTCTTCAGATCTCCATCTTCATTTAAATTCCAGGACAGAACTTACACATAAACCAAAGGAAAACCAGACTATAATTTATGACCCCACAGAAGCTAGGTAACAAGGAGAAACTTAAGGGAGACATATATAAATCCCCCTGGGAAGGGAAAATAAACAATAACTTTTGAGGAAATTGGAAGTAGGTGAGAAGGGAGGGCAAAAGGAGAGGGAGAGGGGAGATGGGGAGGGGGAAGAAGAACTTGAGTGAATGGGATAGTCAGGATGGGGGAAAGACGGAGATCAAGAGCAACGAAAGAGATATCTTGATTGAGGGAGCCATTATGGGGCTAACAAAAAAATTGGCACTAAGGAAATTCCCAGGAATTCACACGGATGACCCCAGCTGAGAACCTAAGCAATTGTGGCAAGTGTACCTAAACTGGCCTTCCTCTGCAAACAGATTGATGACTATCTTAATTGTCATCATAGAAACTTTGTCCAACAACTGACAGAAGCAGATACAGAGATCAACAGCTAGCACTGGGATGAGCTACCCGAATTTAGTTGAAGAGAGTGATGAGCGATAATATGAGCAGAGGGGTAAAGACTATGATAGGGATACTCAAAGAAACAGCTGACTTGAGTTAGTGGGAACTCACTGACTTTAGCGTGACAGCGGAGGAACCTGATAGGCCCAAAGTAGGACCTCTGAATGTGGATGACAGTTGTGTGGCTGTGGAAGTCTGTAGGGCCACTGGAAGCTTGAACTGGCTTTTTAGAGCCCATTCTCTTTGGAAGATTATCTTGCTCAGTGTAGTTATAGCAGGGAGGGTCTTGATCCTCCCCATGGGAATATCCTCAAAGTAATATTCCAGATTTTGTTGACTCCCCAAGGGAAGCCTTACCCTCTCTGAGGAGTGGACAGAGGTGGGGTAGGTAGAAAATGTGGGGAAGGGGAGACAGAGACAGAAGAAAGGAGGCAGAGGGAACAGGGATTGGTATATAAAATGAAAAAAAATATTATTTTAAAAAATAAATTTAAA
The DNA here is from genome assembly GCA_025134845.1 of Neodon shergylaensis. Classification (NCBI taxonomy): domain Eukaryota; kingdom Metazoa; phylum Chordata; class Mammalia; order Rodentia; family Cricetidae; genus Neodon; species Neodon shergylaensis. The sequence continues at coordinate 420,550 of JABTXL010004655.1, read as the reverse complement.
AATGAAAAAAATAATCTGCTACCAAGTCTTCAGTTGCCATCTTTCCTTTCTATAAATCAGTGAAGAACAGTATCAATTAATCTACCCCATCCATGTACCCCCCCCCTTTAAATAGAAGCAAATGAGTAAATCAAAGGAATGGATTCCTAACTGGAGCATCAGGGGGTAGAGGAGGTCCTTTGGAGACGAGGATGCACAGTTCCTGTTGCTATCTAACAATAGTAACACAAAGCTCAGGGCCTAAGAATCAATTCTATATCATTTCTAATGCAAATGTAGATGACTTCAACAGCCAAATTCATCATGGTAGAGTTTTCTTTGTGCATGTGTCTACATTCCGTTTACAGACAGGCTGGAGGTGACTGTCAACTGGCATCAGAATAGGGGAGAAGGTGACTAGATCACTCCTCTCTGTATTTGACAGGTCAATCTAGACTGGTTCATGTGGTCATCAAAGATGGAAGGAAAAATGAATCCAATCCTTAGAACTGCCTTATTCCTCTCTTCTTATCCTTTGGCCTGCAGTCCTCAATTCCGGTTCCACAACTATTCATTCTACAATATCATTTTTTATCCTTTCCTTGAATGAAAAGCATTAATTATTAATCACTTTCACATAACTGAAATATCCATGAGAACTACTTAAAGGAAACAATTTCTCTGGCTCATCATTTCACCGGATTCAGATTAGGGATGCTGGACCAACTCTCTCCCCATGATTGGGGAGAATGTTATGGTAACTGGAACTGGAATAAAAAGGTAGGATGTGTAGTGAAGAGCTTTAACACCTTATGGCAGACAGAAAACACACGGTGGGGTACAAACATGGGAGCACCCAAAGGCCTGTCCCTTGTGACCTACTTCCTCCAGCTAGACCTGACCCTCAGCTTTCCACCAGGTCCTGATTATAACAGGGCACTCCTGATCTAATTGTCTCTGGAAGTATCCCACAGACACCTCCAAAGGTGGGGTTCATAATCCCCTAGGTTTCTTGCCATCCAATCACCATGACTATTAAGATGAGCCACAGCATAGCCCAAGCCAGGATTTTAACTGGTGTCTTCTCAGCTATCTTTTTTTGCTTGTAGACACTTAAAACTCTAGGCATTTTACAACTTAAATTATCTCAGTCTTTCTTAATACAAACTGTTTCTGTATTTGAACATACAGCCTTCTTAAAATCTTTACAAGTTTCTTATGTGTTTAACTTTCTTACACATCCGACAAGAAATACATTACGCCAGAGCCATTACACCAAGGCTTTTAAGGCTGTACTCTTCCTTCTCTGTGTCTGTATACACATTGCTACTTCGCAAGCAGGCTACTGTGACAGGATGCCTTTGAGAAGCTGAAGTCTTGGCTACGTGGCTAAGTAATGTTCTACCAGCAGCAAATAAATCCTTAAATACCCACAAAGCATTTATAACCAATTCATTCATGGTCTTAATCCAGATCTCTGAATCTATTACCTGCTACAGAGAAAAATGATGTTATTTTCCAACCCTACAAATCTGTTGCTGCTTGATCCTCTTTAAATTTCTTTTGAGAACTTCAGTACTTTTTATTCTCCACTATGTCTCTCCATGCGTTATCATCTAGAGATAGGGTAAAAGAACTGGAACTGTGTTTTCTTCCTGGAGACATTTCAAGCTAAGTCAGAATATACAACATGTTATTTTCTATCTTGCAACTTACTTATGCAATTTTGCCAATGATTTTGTAATGATATAATGTATGCGTTGTAATTTTCTTAGCCTCTGGGAAATTTTTCTTCATTATTTTACAGGCTTTGATAAAAGTTTTCTATTTCTTCAACTTTTGCAAGCTCCATAGTCCAATATTTTGTTGGGATTTTCTTCCTCTCAGGAGTCAACTTCTATATGAAGTACATAATTCTGGGGAATGGACTTCTCAAATCTGTTGCATTGTTGTTTCTATGCTTGTGTATTAGCAGGGTGGTAGTCATGCTGATCCGCCCAAGGCTGTGGTAGTCACAGTTTGGATATGCCACATGTCTATGGTCACTTGAAAAATGGCTTAGAGACTGACTAGTGTAGCAAATGTGTATGCTTATTATGGTGTCTAGCTGACATGCAACAGTGACGGTGATGGTGCTACACTAATGTAATTTCATAGGGCTGGAGAGAGAGTTCTGCAGTCATGTGCACTGCTGTTCTTGCGGAGGACCAGAGATTGATCTCAACATCCACATGGTAGCTCAGAACTGTCAGTAGCATCACTTCCCAGAGATTCATTGCTCTCTTCTGACTTCCACAGATACCAGGTAAGTACATAGTATACTTACAAGCATACATATCAAAATCATATATCATAAAAATGCACAAATCTTTTAAAAAATAATCATTCAGGCATTATTGAAATTGTTGTGATAGAATTTAAAGACAAACAAAAGAACCTCTGAGGCCTAGACTCAGAACAGAAACACAATTATTTCTGTTCTGTCACTCTGTATCTGGAAAGAAGAGCCATCATGTCAAAGTGGATTCATGGAAGAGACAAACACCGACAGAGCACTATTGAAGGCAAAAGGAGCAAAGTCAAACTGAAAAGATTCAGAGAAGATAGACATAAGGGACTTACTGGATTTCTTTATCTCTCTTCCCAGCACCACTTTGTATGACATACACATTCTGTTTAATTAGGCTATTATTTCAAATGTTCTAAAGATTATACTGAATCTATCATTTACATTCTGAAATCAAATTCTAATATGTTTTACACATTCTAAATTTGGCCACAATCAAAGTTCAAATTCTGAATTCAAGATAAAAATTTTAATACAATACTTTGGAATTTTTATTTTGGAAATTTTGATGCTTGAAGTTGATGAAAGGTCCCACTGGATTTAAGAGCACAAATGTAGCAATGTGCAAAATTATCAGTATTTACCTTAAACACACATAATTGTGGTTATTTGGGAAAAATGATCATAACTAATGAGCAACCCAGTTCTTGAAATTATACCCTCTGATTGTGATTTTATTATTGAAGCAGATGGCCAGGTCAAAGTAAGAATTCTGGAAATTTTTCTGGGCCACCGTTTGTCTTATGCTACATTACAAACAAGTGAGGGGTCCATCAATTCTCAGAGTGTCCCTTCATTCCTGACACTGGGACTTTCCCTGGGTCTCTACCCAAAACAAAAGAAGACAAAGTAAAACAGGATTTTTTAAAAATAAATAATTATTTTTATGTGTATTTGCATGTCAGTATATTTGTAGGTTTGTGTGTACCATTAGCAGTAAGAAGAGGGCATTAGATCCCCTGGAGCTAAATATCCAGTAGGTTGTGAGCCACCCCACAGGTATGGATGCTGGAAACTGAGCTCTAGTCCTCTGGAAGAGCAGCAAGTATCTATGCCCGTCAGCCATTCCAGCAGCCCCAAGATTTCCTTTTTAGTTATAGCAAGAAGCAGGGTAGATCCCTGGTGCCCAGTTGACCTCAGAAGTTTTCTTGCGTTAGTATCCTTGAACAAAGCAAGTTAAGAAAGACTTGTTTATTTGCTTTTGTTTGTTTGTTTTAGCTTTTTTGTTTTTTAATGAATAGACCAGAAGACCAAAAAAAAAAATGAAAATTAGCAAGTAGTTTTCCTGGGAGGATTGAAGTCTAGCAGCCACTCTCAGAACCTCACTTGTCTGGAGAGTCATATAAACACCCAGATTCCAACAACAGAAACAGCCATGGAGGTTCTATGGTGATATGCAAGATATTCATCAGTATGGCTATAGGATAAGGTCATTTCAGGTTCCCTATCCTCAGCTGCCCCAGGAACTAACTGGGGACATCGCCCTGGGCACCTGGGAGCCCCTCTAGGTCCAAGTCTCTTGCCAACCCTAAGATGGCTCCCTTAATTAAGATATGTGCTTCCCTGCTCCCCTATCCAACCTTCCTTTATCCCAGTCATCCCTTTTCCCCAAGTTCCCCCGATCCTCCCGTTCTCACTTTTCTCTCCCCATCTCCCCATACCCCGCTCCCACTCCACCCCCAAGATCCCAATTTTTTGCCCGGCATTCTTGTCTACTTCCCATAACCAGGAGGATAGCTCTATGTTTTTCTTTGGGTTCACCTTCTTATTTAGCTTCTTTAGGATATCAAATTATAGACACAATGACCTTTATTTATGGCTAGAAACCAATTATGAGTGAGTACATCCCATGTTCATCTTTTTGGGTCTGGGTTACCTCACTCAGAATAGTGTTTTCTATTTCCATCCATTTGCATGCAAAATTCAAGAAGTCATTGTTTTTTACCGCTAAGTAGTACTCTAATGTGTATATATTCCACACTTTTTTCATCCATTCTCCCATTGAAGGGCATCTAGGTTGTTTCCAGGTTCTGGCTATTACAAATAATGCTGCTATGAACATAGTTGAACAAATGCCCTCATTTGATCGGGCATCTCATCTCTTGGGTATATTGCCAAGAGTGGCATTGCTGGGTCCAGGGGTAGGTTGATCCCGAATTTCCTGAGAAACAGCCACACTGCTTTCCAAAGTGGTTGCACAAGTTTGCATTCCCACCAGCAATAGATGAGGGTACCCCTTCCTCCACAACCTCTCCAGCAAAGGCTATAATGATACAGCCTTGGTGTTTTTGATTTTAGCCATTCTGACAGGTGTAAGATGATATCTCAAAGTTGTTTTGATTTGCATTTCCTTGATCGCTAAGGAGGTTGAGCATGACCTTAAGTGTCTTTTGGCCATTTGAACTTCTTCTGTTTGGAGATAGAGACAGAGACCCACACTGGAGCACCGGACTGAGCTCCCAATGTCCCAATGAAGAGCAGAAGGAGGGAGAACAGGAGCAAAGAAGTCAGGACCACAAGGGGTGCACCCACCCACGGAGACAGTGGGGCTGATCTGTTGGGAGCTCACCAAGGCCAGCTAGACTGTGACTGAAAAAGCATGGGATAAAACCGGACTCTCTGAATATGGCGGACAATGAGGGCTGATGAGAAGCCAAGGACAATGGCACTGGGTTTTGATCCTACTTCATGTTCTGGCTTTGTGGAAGCCTAGCCAGTTTGGATGTTCACCTTCCTAGACCAGGATGGAGGGGGGAGGACTTTGGACTTTCCACAGGGCAGGGAACCCTGACTGCTCTTCAGACTGGAGAGGGAGTTGGAGAGGAGTGGGGGAGGGGGAGAGGAGTGGGGGGCGGGGAAGAGGAGTGGGGGGAGGGGAAGAGGAGTGGGGGGCAGGGGTGGGAAATGGGAGGCTGGGAGGATGCAGAAATTTTTTTTTCAATAAAAAAAACCCTGAATGCCAAAAAAAAAAAAAAAGAAACAGCCATGGAGCAGCTCCTCAACATGTCTGCCTGATAACTATTTGAAAGGGAACTGCAGAGGAATACATCTACTGTGAAATCACATAGGCTTGAAAAACTAAAATAGCAAGGACTAATTCTAATAGATTTCAGTCATGCAAATTAAAACATATCAGTGAATTTAGACAACATAATAAGCTCTTGCTATGCTATTTTCTTGTCTACTGTACCATCATTCCTAAACAGAGAGGAGAAATGGAGAAATGGAAGAGAAAGGGCAGGAAAATATGCATTATGGTTCTTTTTATGGAGGATAGACAACACAATCATAACACACAAGTAATTGAGAATCCTTTAAAATATGAAAAGCTCATTTCACAAAGTTGCACTTTATAATAAAACAGGTGCTTTGCATACCCTAAAAATTAATTATTAGGTTATTTGTTGTCATCTGAAATAATAATAGCAATTTTAAAAATAACTAGACTCCCCATAGTGAAGCAATGAACTGCTGTAGGGCTGGATGTCAGAATACAAGTTGATTTTCTTTGCTCAGAAACAGAATGTGGTCTGAAGAACTTTGTTGTCCAAGATTGCTTACAGTGTAAAAAAAAATCCAGCAAAAAACTAGACTTGAGTTGATTAGCCTTTTACGGTCTAATTTCTTGAGTTCTTTATATATTTTGGAGATCAGACCTTTGTCAGTTGCGGGGTTGGTGAATTTTAACCTTCATCAGGCGATGAAAGGAGACAGAGACAGAGACCCACATTGGAGCACCAGACTGAAATCTCAAGGTCCAAATCAGGAGCAGAAGGAGAGAGAGCACGAGCAAGGAACTCAGGACCGAGAGGGGTGCACCCACACACTGAGACAATGGGGATGTTCTATCGGGAACTCACCAAGGCCAGCTGGCCTGGGTCTGAAAAAGCCTGGGATAAAACCGGTCTCGCTGAACATAGTGGACAATGAGGACTACTGAGAACTCAAGAACAATGACAATGGGTTTTTGATCCTACTGCACGTATTGGCTTTGTGGGAGCCTAGGCAGTTTGGATGCTCACCTTACTAGACCTGGATGGAGGTGGGTGGTCTTTGGACTTCCCACAGGGCAGGGAACCCTGATTGCTCTTTGGGCTGACGAGGGAGGGGGACTTGATTGGGGGGGGTGGGAAAGAGGAGGCGGCGGTGGGGAAGAGACAGAAATCTTTAATAAAAATAAATAAATAAATAAATAAATAAATAAATAAATAGAATATAAAAAAAAAACTAGACTTGAACTCCCTGTGCAGCAATTACACTTGCTGTCAGCAGGAGCAAAACTCACCTCCAAAGGAAAATCTGAGGTGTCAAATACGCCATCAGGTAGAAGTAAAACTGCTCCTCTGCGTTCACTCTTCGACTTCGAATATAAAAGTCTCTGGCAAGGACCACAGCTCATAATTTAATGAATGTAGGTGGAGGAAGATCCTTGGTTCAGATGTAGAATTCATCGTTTTCTATAAAGGGAGCTCTGGGGAGTAGATCTGTGAGACCTCTCCTGTCTCAGTTGAAGATGGGTGTTCTGGAATGACTGCTTCTTGTACACACACTGTGAGAAGATGTTCGACTGTATGCGTAATTTCTACATTTTGTTTCTGCTCATTTTCAATATACAAAATGTAAATCTGTAACTTGGCCATATGACTTGGTCTATAGCTTCTAGCAAGCCTTCTGTTTAGATGACTACCTTCCTGTTGGAAGAAACGGTTTGCTAAGCACATATCTTCAGAACACACTCTTCTCAATATCTTGACAGCTGACTCATAGGGAACCAGGGAAATGTGATAAAGAAAAGCAACTGGTCAACCAACAAGGCAGGAAGCAATAATTACCGCCAGGCAGTTTTCTATGGTGTTGTTCTTCAGACCTCAGAATGATAACTGGCATGATCCTTCAATTTGAGCTTTCATTCGGTGCTTTTTTAAATATATATATTTTAAGTAACAATTATAGATTTCCAAGAAATCTTTTAAAAAGCAAGAAAAGCATGGAAATTGTGTAAATAAATAACAACCTTGCGCCTTAATCTTAAGGTGTTAGTTCTTTTGTTTAAAAAGACGTATCTGCTTTATTTTTCTCACAACAGAGAATTTATTAGCAAATCGTTTTTTTTTCTTTTTCGCTTCATTTTGCACTTTCTCATTAGCTGTAGCAATTGCTCCGAGGTCTTTGGACTCTGGCAACTTTCGCTTTAAAATAAGTTAATATTCAAGGCACAGCAGTGGTGCTTATCTGGAGACTGACTGTCGCGTGAACATCGTGGGTGGTTTGGCATTTGAAAGAGAAGGCTTCAGTCAGCAGGGGTGGGGAGCAGACTCCTTAGACAATCCTAAAAGAAGCCGCTTCCTGGAGAGGAAGCTAGCAGAGTGGGACTAGGAATGAAGTCAGCCTCTGCACCCACACTGCATTGCGGGAGACTCCAAGGGGCTGTCAGAAGCAGATAAGCAAGCATGCATAGAATTCAATTTGTGCTGGTCCAGGAGTCAGCAGTGCAGTGAATGACACCCCACAAGAGCCTCCTTGAATCGTTTGGAAATTAAACCTCATTTTCAGACCTCCGGATAAACAGTAGTCTGGACAGCCCTGGTACGGAAAAGACCAAACAGGGTCAGAACTGTAGGATCTCTAGGGAAACCTCCATTCTGTGGAAGAAAGTACGTTATTTACATGAAGTCAAGACACTGGATTCAAAAGGCAGGAAACCTGTCTGAGCGAAGGCAATGCCCTCATTGTTCTAGCTGCTGTTTGGGAAGCCCCGAGACAAGGCTTCTAAAGAGAAAGTCCAAGTGCCTCTGCAGATCCAGAGAACTTGACAAAAAAGACATACACAAATGCAGTGGGAAAGTGAGCTTCCTACCAGGAAATACTGCAGAGGGTCCCAGCTGCAGGAACCCAAGCCGCATATCAAAAGGAGCTACATTGGGCCACCTAGAACCAAACTTGACTGTTTCCTAACTGATCTTACATCCAGTGAAGAAGAGGCTAACACACAAGAGTTTCCAAAATCAATAGATACTGCCCCATTAAATGTATATGCTTTCTGTGACCACACTGCCTTCCAAAGTCCACTTAACAACATCTCTGCATCCTCCCGGCTGACCCAGACTGGACCTGGCAGATTGGAACTACTTTAGATTCTTGGTTTGCTACAAGTCTCATTATACAGTAATTGCTCAGGCATCTTTTCACAAGCTACTTATCAGAACCAAAAAGAAAGGCTTTTTGGCATTATTGCTTTGTGAATAAAGTGGCTGTCCTTTGCTGTAGATTTTTCACTGTAGCTAACACCCTTTCTGTTACATATTTGGAGATTAATTCCCACAGTTCAGAACTCTTTAGTGAAAACAGTTTCTCACTGGCCAGGCCTTATTCCTCTCTCCTAGGTAAGCACAGAGATCTGCCTTCCTGCAATTATCTTTATCAGCAGGTATTTGGTCAGAGTTTAGGGTCCAGGCAAAGAGCATCTTATCTAAGATATTCACAGATCTCCAAGGACATAGAATTACTACCTGCCCAAGCTGCTGCTCTGGTTTTACCCCACGACCAGAATGGCTGATAACAGCAAAGGCCGGAACTAACAATTTAGAGGCCGAGGTCCTGTCTTTGTTTCTAGGGCCTAGAGCAGTAAGTCTAACTCCAGACCTAGGCCCATAGAAACTGCAGCATCTGGTGTATGTGCTATCTGATCAAGAGCCATCTCCCTGACTGGTTATGTAGGTTGCTTGATGGGAGAAAAGAAGCAGCACACTGATTTAATCAATCCATGTCGTATTCATAATTTTACTGAAAATAAACCTTTTAACCTTTTATCTACCACCTAAAAATATAGCGTAGCATACTAACCTTCAGTTCTAGAATTCCCTGATGATTTAATTCCTTTCTCAATTAACTTTCTCCATTAAGGAGTTCTAGCCACTCCCATGGATCTCTCTCTCTCTCTCTCTCTCTCTCTCTCTCTCTCTCTCTCTCTCTCTCTCTCTCTCT
>JABTXL010004655.1:380116-405660 GCA_025134845.1 Neodon shergylaensis | reverse complement strand
AGAAAGAAAGAAAGAAAGAAAGAAAGAAAGAAAGAAAGAAAGAAAGATCCAATAGAAACACAAGAAAGAGTCCTATGGGATAGGTATGAGAAAAAGAGATAAGCCTGACACGAACCAGGAGAAGATAATATCCCATATCAAGAACAGATTTTCTTCCTTCATTTTTGTTTCAAGCCAGCTGTCAGCTTCCCTAGATTGGCCAATAGCCACTCACAATGATGACAGTGAGGCTTCTTTACTCAATCTACTCATGAAGAAGCTCATCTCACCCAGCGATAATATTTGGCCAGTTGCCTGAATGTTTTTACCCCTTTCCCACTCAACTTGTGATGTAAAATTAACTACCATGATAAAGCATTGGCAAGTTGATGGATTTCTTTTTTTTTTCTATTCTTTTTTTTTTTCGAGACAGGGTTTCTCTGTGGTTTGGGAGCCTGTCCTGGCACTAGCTCTTGTAGACCAGGCTGGTCTCTGGTCTCGAACTCACAGAGATCTGCCTGCCTCTGCCTCCCGAGTGCTGGGATTAAAGGCGTGAGCCACAAACCGCTGGCTAAGTTGATGGATTTCTATTTTGTCCTCCATTTCTCTTCCCACAAATCATTGCAAATAAAAAGATACTCACACTACATATGGCTGACTTTACAAGCCCTCTGTGACAGCAGTACTATGCTAGCCCTATTTGCACCTATGGTTGTGTCAGTACAGAGTCCTTGGTAATTCTTTCAATGTCTCACAAGGTAAGTACACAAAAATTATAACATACCTCTACTTCATGAGAAAATCAGTAACAATAACATTGTCCTAATGGCTTCATAAATTCATAAAAAGAGGAAAGCAAGGAGAAGACATGAAGAGATAAAGACTCTGTTACCACTTGGTCACAGACTGTAATATATGCCAGAGGAAAAATTTTAGTCTTCCCTGGAATCAACAGACTCTAAAATCATTTCTCATGGTTACCATAAAATATTATCAAGAAGGAAAATACAAAAAGAAATAAATTATTTTATGTGTATGGAAATCAGAATTCCCAATTCAAGATGTCAGGAAACTGATGTCCTAGCTGTGACCTTTGACTTCTAAAACAGTTGGCTATGTCACAACTTCAGTACAGTTGAGAGGTTGAAATGTTGAAGGCCCAGAGGTTACGTCACTTATCATAGGCTAGCTTGCCCATCACTGTCTCAGATTCACTCCTGTGAGTAATAGAAAAAATATTTTGGAATGCATTGGCATAACAGAGAATGCCAAATCTAAGACTATCATCAGGTAGCATCTTGATCCTATAGAAAAGCTTCCTCCATCTTGCTGTAAACACCCCAGTGAATGTAAACACCATCCATGTATTTTAAACTTGCCTTGGTTTATGGATTTATGATTTTCTTTTTTAAAAAATATTTTTTCTTTTATTAATTTTTTTTAATTAAAAAATTTCCACCTCCTCCCCACCTCCCTTTTCCCTCCCCCTCCCCCACTCCCCACACCCTACTCCCCTCCCCCTCCCTGTCCAGTTCAAAGAGCAGTCAGGGTTCCCTGCCCTGTGGGCAGTCTAAGGTCCTCCCTCCTCCATCCAGGTTTAGGAAGGTGAGCATCCAAACCGGCTAGGCTCCCACAAAGCCAGTACATGCAGTAGGGTCAAAACTCAGTGCCATTGTCCTTGGCTTCTCAGCAGCCCTCATTGTCCACCATATTCAGTGAGTCCGGTTTTATCCCATGCTTTTTCAGTCCCAGTCCAGCTGGCCTTGGTGAGCTCCCCACCATCTCAGTTCTGAAAAATTGCAATGTTCATAAACCTACTTCTATGTTCTAATACATAAATTTCCCAGTCATCTATTCTACTAAGATATTTCTTTACTAGTTGTTAGAATAATCTTCTTCAGGATTCCAAAGTAGACTGATGACTAGTTTAGACATCCAGCTTCGTGGACAGAGTAAACACTGGATTCAGGTAACAGACATTGTTCAACTAGCTGAACCACAGCCAGTGAGCCATTCTATTAAAACTTATTTTAATATGCAAAGATTAATTCTATCAGATTCTCTAGAGAACTGTTACTAATACAGTGATGGAACTTTGCTCTACAAAGAAAGAAAAGTCATGGCAGTGTCTTATTCACATTGTCAGTGCTCATTTCCCACCAATTTCTTTTCTGGGTATCTTCATTCTATCTCTTATACCTCAAAACATTCAAGAGAAATAGATAATGACCTAAGAAGTGTATTCACAGATATGATGTCAACTTCAATGGGCACAGATTTTAACAAAAAGCTAGGTATACAGATATGTCAGTAATGTGTGCATCTCCCCATAAAATGCGGTTTTAAACAGTAGTTTGAGAAAACAAACTCAAGTTTGTCACTGCACTGATGAATCTCAAAGACCTGGTGAGGATTTTTAATTTGTTGTTCCTGTCCCTGTGGCTGGGTTTGTTGGTTTGTGAAGGCTATAAAATTTTATGCATTGTTTGTTCATGAGAAATTATTGAAGTCATTATTATATAGTTGATGGAGAATATGGTGAGAAAAAAAGATGTATTTTTCCTAATGCAAAATATGACTAATAACCAAAATAATATCCTAAGTAATATTTAGAAAAAATGCCTCATGTGGTATCAGGAAATCTTCTTGTAAAGTTTTATTTCTGGTGTCCTTTAATTTATGAAATTAAGAAAAACCAGAGGGGGCAGGGAACAAAGTGGAGTATTAAAAGAAAATCTATTTTAAATTCATTCTAGCAGCTCTGTGTGTAGAACAGAATCTTCTCCCAAGGAGTTCTGCAATGGAATCTACAATTAACCTACTTTCAAGATCATTAATGTCATGCTATAATGAAATATTTTGGCGTAATAAAGCTATTTTTACAAAGTTCCTAAAAATCATGCTGTTGATGCCGAAAGAGAAGTAAATTGAAATTTAATTATCTTCTACTTTTAGAACTCTTTATAATTATTAGGTTGAAACCCTGAACCAGTTGAATCCCTATATATTGGGTACATGAATATGGAAGACTCTCCTAATACATGCATACAGACCTTTTGCTATACAAAACATTTGGCAGTATTACTTACTAATTGAGAATAATTGGGAAATTGTTAAGTAGTTTCTTAACACAAGCATTTACCACATGACACTTGAGAGTCTGTGTTTAGACTACTACGTCACCAGTAGACTGCACATGTTCCAGAAGGATGAACAGGAAAAACAGAGATCAATAATGAGTGGAAATTCTGCTGGCAGGTTTTGGATTTGGAGTCTGTACTGACATAATCCAGTAAGGGAAACTCATTCTCCACATGATTCACAGTGTTTTTATTGTTTTTGTTTTTTTTTGTTGTTGTTGTTGTTTTTTTTTTTTTTTTGTCATTCATTGCTAAATTTCTTTTTCTTCCATAAAGAAACTGACAAATGATGATTTCAAAATCACCAAGGAAAGCTATACAAACAACTTTAAAAAAGATAAACAATCCAGTTTAAAAATGAAAGAAAGGAAAATATTGGAAGAATGTGTTGCACAGAATAAAAGTATCTAAATGTGAGGCAAGACTAAGAAGCCATCACTAGTCATCATTCCACCATCACTAGTCATCATTCCACCCTCACTAGTCATCATTCCACCATTACTAGTCGTCATTCCACCACCACTAGTCATCATTCCACCTTCACTACTTATCATTTCACCATCACTAGTCATCATTCCACCATCACTAGTTGTCATTCCACCATCACGAGTCATCAATCCACCATTATTAGTCATCATTCCAACATCACTAGTCCTCATTCCACAATCACTAGTCATTCCACCATCACCAGCCATCTTTCCACAATCACTAGTCACTCCACCATCACTAGTCGTCATTCCACAATCACTAGTCATTCCATCATCGCTAGTCATCATTCCACAATCACTAGTCACTCCACCATCACTAGTCATTCCACAACATTTTCATTCAAGTGCCCAAATAATAACTTTATTCAGTTTTTTTAGTTATTAAGCAACTAAATTCTCATATAATGTGACTTAATACAATCCTTTTCATATTCACCTTAACAGCTTCCAATACAGCTGGTAGAAATGTATATACATGGTATAAAGATTCTACTTTTATATGCTCAACACTTATATGTTTGAATAAGAATCTTTCTTTGTCAGTGCCATTCACAACCCAATCATTCATCCTTAATTATAGTATTTTCCGGTGATAAAGGACAAATTGCTGAAGGTTACTACTACTGATAAATCTCACAGATAATCACTGAGTTCAAAAAGTCTTTAAAGATTATCCTCACAAACATTTCATACCAATGGATTGTGATCACTATAGGGAAACCGGGGGGGGGGGGGTGATGGTCACTTTGTGATTTCCTGAAAAATGTCCTACCCATTCTACTGCAAAATTTTTATCAAAAAATATTCATAGAAATCCAGTACAATTTTTAACTGTATTCTATATATTTATTCTTCTACATACAGCATAGTTCTTAACTCTGCATCAAAGTACCTTCTTCTACTGACAGAGACTATTGTAGAAAGACACAACTGTCCAAAATCCAGAAAACAGCTAAGCATGGGGAACCCAGTCAGCACCGACACATCTGCAATCCAGCCTCTACTCCTAAGGCTTCAAGAACATCACAGAAGATTGCAAATGTCAGAGAGCCAGATAATCTAACACAAGGCTTGGTCTTCTAGATACAACAAGGAACCTGTACCCACAAAATCGACAATACTCTGCTTAAACAAGGCTGGAAAAATGACAACACCTTTTATATGCCAAAGTAGATGAAGAAACACTTACGGCGATCACTCCTATAGAAAGAGCTATAGGTAAGTAAGAACTGCTTGAAGGGAGGATTTATCTTATCTGGAGATGAGTCCCCAAAATTTGGTTATGCAATACCAAGGGGTCAACCCTGGAAACATATAAACATAGATAAAACAAAAAAAAAAAAACCAAGCATTGAAAACAACACAAGTTAACATTACGGGTGTATGTGTGTGGACATGTGCATATAATTTAAAAAAAAGAGCCCATGAATTTGAGATGGAGACAAGGGGTGGGAGTTAGGGCAGGAGAGGAGGAATTATGCAGTTGTATATTAATTAAAAATAAAATACATTAAAAATGTTCATACCAATGCTTTCCCCATATGTGACTTTGTTAACTGAGCCATATGACTGAAACCTCCCTAGGTGAATATAAATTAAGCTACTGTACAGGTGCAGGCTTCTAAAAGGACTTTAACACAAAGAGAGCTGTATCTGCTCTTACTGTTGCTTGGAACGCAGCGACTATCAACAGGTGTGCAAACTGACTCTGTGACCACGTTCCCCAACATTTATAAAGCATGCAGTAATATAAGGATTTATTTATCAAGTGAAAACAAATTATCCTGTCCTCCTTACCTATGCACAAAACTCATGCTCAGAGTTATCACAGGTGGAAATAGACACCAAAGGTCTTAATATTGATAATAAAGCACCAGTTCTTTATTGCTAGTGAATTAAATAACCAAAATAGTTCCAAATCACAATGAGTATGATAGTAAAAGTGACCTATAAACTGATGGCCTAGAGATGATACAATAAAAATATCTGATGAACTTATCGAAGGATGCCAGCAGCATGCATTCATAATCGGACCAGGAATCACATTTATGTATTAAACAAGACTTGTAAGTCAAAACTCTACTGTTAATGAAGCAGGTGACTCTAAAGAAAGCATTTTCAAAAGTTTCCCATAAAAATGCCTCCTCATCCCTAAGGGATCTGCTTCCTGGTCCCCTAAATGCTTCTGATAATCCTTTCCACCCAGAGGAAAAAGCGGGTTTGGTAACCTAACCTACTCACCAGCACAGTGCATCACAGGAGGAGCTGGAAGCTACTGCTGCCTGTAGCTGTCATTTTGGCACAGCTAATCTGGGGATGGCTCTATGGACTCTCTTGCCCTGGACATATGAGTTATCACCTCATCATCAATGTGTAATTTTGTGTTTTATTTGAGTACCTTTGTCTGAACCATCATAGTAAAATGGCTTCTTATCAGTAATACATAGATCCAGAATGAAGCGTAATGTCGAAGCTGTGCAACTTCAGATTGTCTCCAGCAGTGCTAGCATAGCAACACCTGAGAATTCAGGTGGATTAGCGGGCACAAGCCATGTTTCATGCACACGGCTATTTAAAATACTGCCTGAGTTATATCCAAGCTGTGCTTCTAAGGCATACATGGAATGTAGGTAATCTTTAAGTTTCAGCTTGAGACCTATACCCAAGATATCTCAGTCCATAGCAGCAAATTCCCATGTCAAATCAGATCCAAAGCTGTTTTGGTCCCAAATATTTCCTCCGCTGGCAGCAAGCCTGTGTCTTCCAAGTGTGACAGCTTAACAGAGCAAATCATGATCGTGTCACATGGGTCAAAAATCTAGGGGCAGAAACATTCAGCAGCCAGCCCTTCCCAGCACCCAGCAATACTGGAACCTGTCCGGTGGGAACATATTTCCTCTAGGGCTGGGGAAATTTCTGTTTGCAGTCAAGTTGTTTGCAGAATTCACTTCCTTCTCAGTTTTTTCCCACCAACCATATCAACCACAAATCTGTCAACAGTAGTTCAGTCCTTCTTTCCCAGAATTCCTTTGGCTGCCCCATTTGCTGGTGTCTCTGCTATGAAGAACTCATAAGTCATTAGCACTGCTCAGGTTATTCATTTAGTCTTATTTCCCTATTTAATATTACGTTTTTTTTAAATCTTACAATTTTGACATTTTAAGAATTTTTTTATTTTTATTAAGAATTTTCTAGTGTAATCTCCCTCCCACCCTCCATTCACTCCTCAGAAGGGGCAAGGCTTCCCATGGGGAGTCAACAAAGTCTGACACTTCACTTTGAGGCAAGATCAAAGCTCTCCCCCCATATCTAGGTTGAGCAAGGTATCCCTCCAAAGGAAATGTTTTGTCATTATTTAAAATTATGAAATCCCTTTGGCCCAGCATCATAGCATGGTTATGGAAAAACCAAAAGGTTCAAAGTTCATGGAGGCCGAAGTGCTGACTTCCTGATAATTCACAACAGCAAGCAAATGTGAAAGCTATCACTTAAAATCCTTAAATGTTACAGACTTCTTAAAAACCTACCAGGTTAATGGTTAACTTTAAACCTTTCTGAGATTGGCAATACAATTTTAAAGTTAAGCAGTAAAAATAGGATTAAATATCCCAGGCAACTCAATAAATACATTAAGAAAATACCTCGATTTACTTTTCCAGTAAAGTAAAAATGAGAGAGAAAAGGGGTGTGAAGATTTAAAATAAACTTTAAATATAAGAAGAGTGTGAAAATAAAATAGAGTAGGGTCTTATAGATGACGTCAGGTGCGTTTGTACAATACTTCAGCAATGTGGAGGTTGTAATAGAAGGATACCCAACTGATGGCCATCCTGGGATGTACATAGAAGCCTATTTATTAATATTTTAGAGATAAACCTAATAGATCCGCAGTTCAACAATTAAATAAATTATTAGAAGACTTAAACATACACGCACACACACAACCAACTGAAAAACACAGAGTTTTAAAGTAAGAGCATAGGCAGTGGTTGGGTGTTAGGGTACTTTCACAGACTGTGGGATCCTCAGTTTGACAAAAACAAACATCAAAGAAACAAACAAAAGAAGACAGATCAGAAACTCTGTTACTGAAGTGATCAAAGTAACAGGAAAATCACAAGTGTGTATGCACTAAAGGTGTTTTATATGCAAAGAACAAGTTCATCTGGACTTGAGGAGACATGAACCTCTAGTTCTAGTATTAGAGAATGTCCTAAGCCAGGAAGTCAGGTCCAGTCTCTCACCCTCAACAAACCAATTAAAAGGCCAAAATTAAAAATTAGAGTCATAAAAAGAGGTGAGAGACAGAAATCCAATAAACTCTCTCAAGTCTGTCTTTGAAGTCTGGAAGTGAGATCAAAATTTCAGTAGATAGTCAAGGATGTAGACATCTGAGCAGACCTTGTCAAGGTGCAGTCCCTCCCTCCATTGACTCATCCTTATCTGAATTTCAATCACACTGTAATGTGATCTGCCGGGTTATTAGAATTGTTAACAACCCCTTTCCAGATGAGAAATACCCCCTGTCCCTGGGGCATTTACCTTCTCTCTGAGTGAAACTCCTGGAGAAATTCCCATCTCTTTAGAATCCATTGATTCAGTACTCTGTTAGAGAGTCACAGGTAGTTCTTGGAATATCTTCATCCTTATCAAGTGGTTACACTAGTTCCTGGCTCTAATAGACCTTACCTGAATAGCAGTAGGGATGCTGGATTTTCCATAGCCACATAGATGAATCCTGGTCTTCTAATCCTTCCCCAAGGCCACATGTAATTAAAGCAGAGTGGCAGATGACAGGTGGAAGGAAGAGTCTGGATGGACATACAGGTGAGGGCCTGTTGTAACACATCTTCCACTAATAGTTCACAACAACTGGGCTGAGCAATTCTGACACTAAAACTCCCTCAAGAACACACCTGTAGTAACTGGAACAGTACAATTTACATTAGTATCAAAGACTCACTAAATTACAGTTTATGTCATTAAGTTGTGTAGTGGCATACAACTTTAATTCCAGCACTTGGGAGGCAGAGACAGGTGGATCTCTATGGGTTTCATGCTATCCTGGTCTACAGAGCTAGTTCCAGGACAGTTAGAGCTGTTATGAGGAGAAATCCTTTCTTGAAATATCAAAAGAAAGATTGAATATGTAAGCAAAATAATAACTTAAAACATCTCTTACTAACAAACTGAATAATACACTTAAAAAACAAAGAGGTAATTGAATAGAAAACTAAAACAAATATTTATCTCAGATATCCTCAGAAATATTCACAAATTTCAAAAATTTCAAAAAATGATGACATTTTATAGAGTTCAAAATAAAAAAAAACATAAAATAAGCCATAAGCCAATTGTGAAACATATGCTACAATTAAAAAACAGCAGGCTGGGCATGGTGGCACATGCCTTAAATTCCAGCATTTAGAAGGCAGAGGCAAGCAGATCTCTGTGAGTTCCAAGCCATCCAGGGATACCTTGTTCCTAAAAAGGAAGAAAAGAAGGAAGGGAAGAAAGAAGAAATAAAAGAAAGACAAACAGGAGGTGTGTCTGGGTGGATTAGCCCCTTAATCTTAGCGCTCAAAACAAGAGTTTGGGGCAAATGCAATCTACATAGTAAGACTTGAAGATATAAAATCTAGGAGTAGCTTAGTAGCAGAAGTGGTAGAGGCCTCTAGCATCCACAAGGCCTTGACTCTGGTCTCCAGCACTGCCCCAAAAACCTACACAGGAATAAACCTCTGAAGTACCTAGGATGTGAATGAGCACCCCTCGACTTTACACCAGAACGAGTGCATCTGCTTGGATCATATGCGGTATTTCTGTTTATATTCTGATTCACAGTAACTTCTCCTGGATTTCCATTGAACAAACTAAATAAAAAGATAAATGGTGAAAGATAAAAAAAAACAGCAAAAGAAATTTAAAGTATGCTAGGCTATTAATGAATAACAAAATTCCACTGTAATCGTCTTAATTGGTGTTGATATTAAGAGTATAGCTAGGGCTATTGACTGGTAATCATAGCAAACTCGTCAGAAGAATCATAGACAGAAATGCAGCCTTCATGGTATCCAAACATTCACTCCAATCCTATACACTTTCCATATCTTGAAGATTGTAACTATGGTTTCTATCACTATTTTGCCCCTCCAAAATGCTGATTATAATAAATGTATTAATGCCTATCTTATTTAAAGACACATAATTAAAGGCACAAACCAAGTGTGAATAATCACATTTTTCACAAAACATAGAAAGCAAGCACTGCACAAACCAAGTGTGAATAATCACATTTTCACAAAACATAGAAAGCAAGCACTTCTAATATGTAAAATCTAACAGTCATGGAATAATAATAACTCCAGGTGCAATGAACTCCTGTTTCTTTCAACAATTCTCTGGTTTCCCATTGTAGGCCTGGTAACCTCAAGAATTAAACCAGACTTAAGTGAATGTAATTCTGATATGTTAACAAAGATGGTTCTATAGATGAAAAAACAAAACAAAACAAAACATAGCTCTCATCTTAAAGGGAATAAGAGATGGCTTTTTCTGGAATCATTTTGAGTAACCATAGCACAGAAACATAGATTTAGGTAATTATAAATTCCATGTTCCAGTGCAGAAGTAGTTCTTTTTTTATATAATTTTTTAGAGCAAAGAAAATATATCAAGGCAACTTTCAAGAATGTTAGTGAGTACCTCAGAGATGCAATTACAGAAAGATGGGAGAAGATTTTCAGTAAGCCCAAGATGCTATCTGCTGACATTCTTAGCTTTGGGGTTGGTGCAAGCTAGTAGTAGCTGGATACATTAATAGATTCCAAAAGGTTTCTATCTATTTCTTACAGGTTGTTAGCGCTGAGGCAGAGGTTCAAGAGTTCAGGGCAAGGAGCTAAAGCTGACCCTTCGACAAGGTAATTATCCTCTGGTCCTATAGCATTTCAATCTCTCCACAGCATTAAAATCAGTCAGTCAGTCTCTGCAGACACAGCCTCTTTCCAGGAGTTCTCCTTCACAGCTCTGCACCCCAACAAAACATGTTCTACTTTCCTATGGCATCTCCAGGGCTGCTTTTGCTTCACAGGAAGCCACAGAGGGAAAGATAGCTTTCCACACCCATGCCAATTTCCCTGCTGTGAGCTGCTAACAACACTGGGGTTACTCCAGAAATGACATAAAACATGAGGGGGCCACATGGGTATGATGTCCAGCACCTAAGTATATTAAGTAAAATACCAGCTATGGCTTCAGTGTTGAGTTCAGTGTTTAACACTGACGGGTCTGAACTGTCCCCATTTTACAACACTTTCCTAAAAGAACAACAGGAAAGACATCAGGTACACAGAGGGGAGGGAGATAACTGATCCAGCCTCCACCGTACCTCAAGGCAATGACCAAACAGGGACCTGTCCAAAGATGGAAAAATTGCAGCCCTAGCCACCCCCTGCTAGCCCTAGTAAATCAGACGTGTACTAATGTAACTTCTGCTTGTTTATTCAGTCATACACAGAACAACCTAACTGTCCCTAAAATGCCCATTGGCTGTGCTTAGAAGGAACATCTCTCAAGGTCACTGTTTTGTTTCAGATGTGTGACCACAACATGCAGGGTACATTGGTATACGAGATCACACTCTTGCTGATGGCAATCATGGATGGTGGTCCTTTGTGGGACTTCTCTAGGACCCTAACAGAAGCAATAAACAACTCACTAAGCCAGACTTTCTAGGGAGTTGAGTTCTGCTTAAATAACTAAATCCAGACCTTCATTCTGAGATTCTTCTTGCCTTCCTCCATTCTTCCCACAGCTAAAATACTGGAAAAGAGGCCTGGAAACTGCACTTCCAATATCAGTGTAAGTAGATGAGTAGTTTTCTTCTTTTGAATATGCAAAATGGAATAATAACATATTCCTCAGGGGAGTAATTATGTGGCCAACGTGTATCTTCTCATATGCAGCAGCAAAAACAATATCTGCTATATAGTAAATGCTAAATGAAGAGCCAGCAATGTTGCCTTTAATCATGACTGTGTGGCAAACTTATTTTATAAGAGGGTTTCAAGAGAGGGTTTCCCTGTATAATCTTTTCTATCCTGGAACTCTCTCCATAGATCAGAATACCTACAAACTCAGAAATTCACCATCTTCTGCCTTCCGAGTGCAGGTATTAAAGCCATGCCCCACCACTGCCCAGCATGGCAAACATATCTTAAATATTATGAAATTCTCATTTTAGATTCACCAGTAAAAGAATAAAAATGAAAAGTTTTAAGTTGACTTGCGTTAAGAAACCCATCAGTTCTTTAGTTCATTTTAATAACTTTCCCTGAGGACAGGTAGTGAAGAGGGGGTACGGGGCAAGCCACTTCACGAAGCAGAATATATCCATGCTATGATCACAAATTGTTGCAGCAAGATAATTCAAGGTTCTAGTCAATGTAGCCTTTTAAATCGAAGTCTCTTTCAATCCTGTGCTCCGTCAGGTGAAAGCTCAAGCCCATCCCAGGCAGACGGAGCTCCATCTTCCTGATGGTTGTTAAAGGAGACAGATGAAATGAGTGCTGGCAGTTTCACTGAGCTCCCCAGAGAGCAAGAGTCAAATTCAAGATACAAGCAGTAAAAGAATGTTGTATAAAAGTGATACAGGGTCTGACAGATTGAAGCATATTCTCAGAGGGATTGAGAAGAGAGAATAAAACAAGTCACATCCTCTTAAATGGTCTACAGGGTTCAAAAATTACTTTATTCAGGTGACAAAAGTGACAGAGAATTGGTTATTGGCTCTCTAGATCAAAAAGGCAGTTATAATTTTATTTATTTATTTTTTGATGTGGGCTGTTTAGGCTCTCCAGTACTGCAGCAGCCTTAGCAGTGGCTGACAGGGGAAGTAATATTGAGAGATGTCAGCAACTGAAAGGGGAGTTCTTTATTTTATTTTTACACTAGTTTTTTTTTCTTATGTGTATTTGTGTGTGCATGTGTGTTTGTATGTATGTGTGTGTATGCGTGCATGTAACTTTGTCCATAAAAATCAGGTTCCAAATATGAATTTTGCAAAAGAATTTTGTGATGGATGAAAAGACAAAATGCTTCTAAATAAAGAATACATTTCTCTAGCGGATTCATTGTCATTGCTGTCATCATCATTATCCTCTACCCAGAATAAATTAAGCTGAGAATACCATATTCTGTGACTTCTCATAATTTCATAATATATATGTTGTATGACTATACTTGCATACTTAATACCTCTACTCTTTACCACTAAGTTGTTGTTTGGCTCAATTTATTATGATTTGAATTTTTTAGGGGAAGGCTAGACTGCTTGGAGAAAATATTAGCACTGAGTAAAATTCACCATAATTATGAAGCTGACTTCCATGAAAATCCCATAAACAACTTTAATTAGGTAGACATTCACTCTCTTATTCGGAGGTCAACAGGAATGGTTATCTGGTGTGCATAATTACCTATTATTATATCACTTCAGAAGAGAAACCAAGGTTGAGGTTCAATATTAGACTGCAGCCCAGGCCACCTTTGCTTTAAATGGGTCTGTTTTTATCGCTGTTTTAAAAGTCTGCAGAGAACAGCAGAGAAGAGTAAACTGCGCATCATGTAGAGGCATTTACCAAACGCGAAGGCTTAATTAGACCCATGCTCAATAACACTGACCTCCATCATGGATCGGGGTCAGAATTCCCCTGTAGTGAAGACTGCACTCCATACTGTTCTAATGTTTCTTTCAAGGAAGAAACACAGATAGCCACACCATGCTTTCATGCTCAAGGAGAGTTTATTCAGCAATAAATAGTTTCTAATATACTGACATTTCTTTTATCACTTATAGATTTGTGCATTTAAGTTATATGTTAAACATTACATATAAAACTATGTAGGACTATTCCTCATGCTTTTAGGCACTGGAAAGTCATGATGATTACTGAATATAACTTCTGTCAGGATATCTAAATCATCCAGAATTACCGCAATGAAGCATGTCATCACTAAACATTTGCCGTGTTTCCTCTTTGACTTAATTCCTCTTGTATAGATTTGATTCATTATAAACAGCAATGTGATTGACAAATTATCTACATTAGATTATTAATATAATTGACAATACCTTCACCAGTGCTTGGGTTGGAATTGTATGAGATGCACTGGGGACAACCAGACACTCTCAATGATTCTAATAGTTTCTCTCCTCTAAGAATCTTACCCAAAGTAGAATTAGGTGAATAAAAATTTCATTTACCAAAATATCTCTATAAGAGAAGATGCAGGTGAGAGAAAAGATAAAACATATATGATAAAATATAAGGGAAAAGATCAAAAGTATAGATTCAGGTGCTACAGAATGAGAAAGCCACCAAACTAGAGGACAGCTCCAAGCCTGAGAGGAAACCAGTGTACAAGGGAAAGCTGTATACCCATGGTCAATGGAGAAAGGCACTGAGGAGTCCCTACCCAAAAGTCAGTAGAGAAGTAGGATGGTTCCAGGAATGATTTGAATTTAGCAACATCTAGTTACTAGTTAGAAGGCCAATTTCCCATAAATACCATGAGAAGCAAGTAAAATCTTGATGTTATTGTTTGAATGTGAATTGTCCCTT
This sequence comes from Neodon shergylaensis, assembly GCA_025134845.1. NCBI lineage: Eukaryota > Metazoa > Chordata > Mammalia > Rodentia > Cricetidae > Neodon > Neodon shergylaensis. The sequence continues at coordinate 391,431 of JABTXL010004655.1, read as the reverse complement.
ACAGGATCATGTGTTAAATATTGGGTCCCCATCTCTTGGTGCTATTTCAGAAGGCTGTGGAACCTATAGAACATGGTGGCAGAATAGAGAAAAATGGGATCTGTGGGAGAATTGTCTGTATTCTGTCAATCATATTTTAAATAAACACTGATTGGCCAGGCAGGAAGTATAGGCAGGTCAATCAGACAGGAAGTAGAGGCAGGGCAATGAGAACAGGAGTATTCTGGGAAGCAGGAAGCTCCCCTCGCAATCCAGCCCAGACCACTGAAGAAGCAGGATGTAATCTTCCCAGCTGTGAAAGGTACTGAGCAATGTGGCTAACATAAACAAAAATAATAGGTTAATATAAGCTACAAGAGCTAATAAGAAGACTGAGCTAATGGGGCAATCAGTTTATAATTAATGTAGACTCTATGTGTGATTTTCTTTGGGGCTTGCCAGCTATGGAGAACTGGGCAGGACATAAACCCCAACAAGCAGGCCCCTTAATGTTACAGAAATCACTGAATGCAGGGAGTCTAGCCTTGAGGTTTTAAAAGTTGGTCACATGTCTTGTCTAATCCTGACTCAAGACACACTTGCCACCTAAATTATTTCTCTATCATGTCCTCCATACCATAGTGGACCATATCTTCTCAAATTATAAGCCAAAGAAAACACTTTCCCAGAACTTGGTTTTTGTCAGGATTTTGGTCATAGCAATGACAAAGTAATTAACACAGTAGAAAATATCTAGGGACATTTTTTTCCTCCCTCACTTCCTCTTCTTTTCTTCCTCCCCCTCCTCCTCCCCATATTCTTGTTCCTCCTTCTTATTCACTTTCAATTTGACAAATATTGTTCTAATAATTTTACTGTTAGCATAGTCTATATACTGCCTTTTTATAGTTCAATACCTATAACAGCAGTTTTTAACACAACACAGAACTCAAAGGCTGGTGTGAGTTAGATAGGTTACAGATACTAATCAGTTGCATGATCTTGAGGAAATTATAGGTTATTCTGCCAGGAGCTCTCCTTCATAGAAACTCAAATTGCCAATCTTCTGCTAAATGTGCTGTTTCTCCCTTAACCTGAAATCTTTAAAATCTTGTGTTTTGTTGTTATAATTGGATTAGAAAATAAAATTGTAAAATATCCCCTTAGGAAAGAGCAAAGGCAGATTTGCAAGTCGAGAAGATGGTTAGTGTAGCCTGGTGTCAATATTTCCCCTAAAGGATCAGAACAGAAGGGATCTCTGCAAATGGGAAGGAGGCCCAGGAAAAAGAATGGAAACAATTTGCCAGGGAGAAGCCCTGAAACACATCAGGTAGTTGCCAACAGGGGGCAGTCATGTTCCCCTCATCCACATGGAGGGTCTGACCACAGAGAGAACAGCAACTTCGATTGTTACTGTCTAATAACATTTTTCTAATTTTGTTTTTAAACACTCAACAAAGGAATAATAGCATAAGTCAAAGGAAAGAATAAAAAGTTCTGAGTTATATTCCCAGGGTTTCTCCTGGCAAACTCTACTGTTTAGAGCAAGCCCCACATTCCGAGCTTTGAGTAGTTCAACAGCAGAGATGACAAAAGAAGAGGAAGAGCAGTTAATAAAGCAATGTTTATATCCCACGTTCCTAACACACAGCAAGTGAAGTGGAACCTTCTAGTTTGACATTTCTGTAGGTCACAGTGAATTCAGAGATCAACATAGAAAATCTTGAATTTCCATAAGAGAAAATTTGCAGTAATACTACTAATAATAATCAGTGCCCATAAGTAAAAATATGTTGTCTCTTTCCTTAAAACCAAACAAATAAACAAAAAACAAAAAACCTCCACTGTTGTTTTGTTGGAGAACAAAAAACAAAAAAAATAAAGCTTGCTGTCTTGCAATTGTAACTAGCACAATGAACTTGTTCTCTGTTATATGTGAGTGTCTCTTGTTGTTCTTTCTTCTCATCATAACTGGTGTCCTATCTACTGAAGTCCTGGCTGGCATTCTCCAGGTTTAATACAAGGTTTTCATTTGAAAACTGTCATTGGTGTAACACAGCTCTGGCGCCATCTGCCTTCTGTGACAACTTTAACTAAACATCTTTATTGAGGTCTCACCCATTCCTGAACATTGCATCTGATTTTCATTCAAGTGCACTGTAAAATGGCAGGGGTGGGGTGTAAATATTTCTAAGAGAACACATGACATCGTATGTTGTATCTTAGGCTAAAACATGTCATAGATGAAAAACAGAGAACAAATCGAATCAAAATACATTTGTGCCATATCATTTAGTCTCAACAAGGATATTGTCAGTTTCATAATCTCCTGACTCTTAGTTCTTACTTAAGTGAGAGGTATGTGGGGGTGGGGTGCAAACAGGTGCCTGTGTGTATGTGTGTGTGGCGGGGGGTGCAAACAAGTGCCTGTCTTCTCTTGCACAGAAGAAATTTAAATGATTAAGCTTTACCATTTTCATTCTTTCAGCTGGAGTAAAAGTCCTTTACTGCCATCACCTGGAGTAAACAAAATCAACAAAGGGAAGCTAATACAAGAATATTCTATTTAAATTCAATATTTGGCCATACATGAAGACTCACACCTGTGATCTCAGTGCTTTTCTGGTACTGAATGGCTGCAGGACAGGGAAAGACAGAAACTTCCATCTACATGGAATCTCTTGTGTTGGGAGGAAATGATATACTACTGTAAATGTAATTGGTGGGGTACCCTGGATTTTAAACAGCCACTTGTACAAATAGTATACAGAATGGTTTCTTCCTACACTTTAAATCTGGAAAATATTAATTTGTGGAATCTAACTAAAGTTATAGACATCATTGATGGTTTAATTCCACTTGATCAATATGGTTGGATCAGCATTGCCTCTGGGTGTGTCCACATATTGTTTGGAGAGAACATTAACATGGAAGAGAGCAAACTGAGTGCATAAACACCATTTTTAGATGCATGGACTCTATCTAATTTTATAAGTGGAGTGAGAAAAAAGGCATTTCTATGGAATTAACTCTCTCCTTCCTGAGAAGGCTAGTTTCCTGCTGCTGTGGCTCTTAGAAGTAAGACTCTAGATTCTCCTATATTTACATTCCAAGATTTAATACTTTGGCCCTCCAAGGGCTTACAGATTTTGTGTCTGACTAGGGCTAGATCCACAGTAGCTTCCTAGGTTCTGGAACTTCTGTCTTCTTGAGCAAAGTCATACTGGCAATTTGTAGATGAACTTTGTAAAACTCAACAACTGTGAGTGTTTGAGCCAGTATAACAAGTTCATATGTTTTTGCCCCTCTGGAAAACTACCTCATCTTTGGTAACTTTGAGTTTGCAAATGAAGTAGATCACTTCTTAATTGCCACAGAGAGACAGAACAACAATCCACCATGGTTGTTGTCTAGATAAATGTGAGACAAATCATATAAATCAGAGTGTAACTTTATAAGATTTCTTTACGTTTTATGCTACTAACTTAAGATCAGCATTCCACTTCCTATAGCCATGAAATCACCACGATGACAAAAGCAACACAATGGCAGAAGAGGTAATTCAAATGTCTGCTAGGGATAGAAATCAATAGTTAGATTAATCTTGTCATGTATGTGTGATGTTTCAGAAAAGCATGTCTTTAACTAGACCTTTTCAAACTTTTTAGCTCAGAAAATTATAGGAGGCACTTGCATTTTCAAAATATTTGGAAAGTAAATAATTTTGAATGAATATCTGCTTTGCTAGACAAATATGAAATAATCAATACATATAAATTTATATTCCTAAATGCAAAAATAATCACTACATTTACAAGAAAACCACTAAGCCACATAATATGAAATATACTGAAATAGAAGAATGCTATGAATGGAGCATTAAAAGATTTCAGAAAACAGAGTTTTAGATACAACTCCAGAAATGAAAAGACATGTGGGTTAGTAAGAGTTTCTATTACTATGAAGAGACACCATGACCATGGAAACTCTTATAAATGGAAACCTTTATTTGGAGCTAGCTTACAGTTTCAAAGGTTTAGACCATTTTCATCATGGTGGAACATGGTGGCATGTATGAGCATAGGAAACATCAAAACCCATCCCTACAGTGACACACATCCTCCAAAACAGTCAAACCTACTCCAAAAAGGACACATCTCCTAATAGCATCCCTATTTGAGGAGGCATTTTCTTTCAAAACACTATAACATATATCAGGAAATATCACTATATAGAAAAAACATTGTTTAATATTTGTTTGGAGATCAATTAATAAAGGAAGCTGATTGTGCTGATGAACTATTCCTCAGCATGAGATCCTACAGTGTGCTTGAAATAATCAATGTTATTCCATTGGGAAAAATGATTTTTTCCTGTCCCAGAAATTGCAAATAGCTTATTGGCTAGGGTAGGACTTTGTGTGCACCACCCTTTCTCCATGCTGAGAATTTTTCTGACTTGAACTTGTACAGGTCTTGTGCATGCTATCACAGCCTCTGTGAGTTTATATGTGCATCAGTCAAATTATACATAAACCAACTGTATTTCTTGGAGTTGCCCACTATCTCTGACTCTTATACACTTTCTTCTTCCTCTTCCCCATAGATTCCTGAGATTTGAGGGGAGAGGTATAAAGACGTCTCATCTAGGAGTGAGTACACTGAAGATTCTTACTCCATGCACATTGTTCAGCTGTGATCTCTGTGTTACTTACCATGTACTGCAAAAAGAAGCTTCTCTAGTGAGAGTTGAGCAATTTCACTGACCAGTGGGTACAACAATATGTCATTAGGGGCCATTTTATTGTTCAACTCATTTAGCAAAATGAGAATAGTAGACATTTCTTTAGAGCCCATAACCAGTCTATTCTCAGGTTCCTGGCCTCATTAATAGTGTTATATAAGGGTTCTTTCTTATAGAGTGGACATGAAATACAATTTAGAAGTGGTTGTTACCCCTATAACATTTGTACCTTTATTGCATTGGTATATCTTACAGATAAGGAAACAGGTAGGTAGGTCACAGGGTGTGTAGCTGATGAGATTGATGATTACTTTTCTCCTCAGGTAAAAAGTATAGCACCTGCCTGCACTGTAAATGCTAGTCAGTAAGGGTGGAGCTTCTAGTTGGGCACTAGATTGATTTCTCCATGCTTAGTGATACAAGTATGTGGTGTCTTCATCAATAAAATCTTACTGTCAGTTTATAAAGGGTTGCTTTAACAATAGCATACAGTGGAAGTCATTTGACCAGTTTCTAAGAAATATATAACCCATTAGTGTTTTTAAGTTTTTACTAGGTAATCTAAGTTATCAACTTGAGGCATTGTCTTCTCCATTGTATCTGTGTGTATATATGTATGCATGTATATATATATATATATATATATATATATGTGTGTGTGTGTGTGTGTGTGTGTGTGTGTGTGCTTTTATATGTCCTTTCTAAAGGACTTTAAGATAATTATCCTTCCCCATAAGGAGGAACAAAATAATCTCCTAAGCAATGGGAAATGCAATATAGTATCATAGTATCATGAAAAAAATAGGAGAAGTAAATGGGAAAGTAGATGAGAGGCATAGGGTAAATGGAAAAAATAATAAAGGCTTCTGATCATCTATGGAATAATGGAAAACAGACATTGATTTATTATCTGTAAATATATACAATAGGTAGTATTGAGTGCCAACTTATTGACTAAGAATCCCCTAGGATGAAATACTAGGCAAATATCTGTGAAGTTTATATATTGTGTTAACTGGAGTATTAATACTCATATTAAGATATATACAGCACCATTCCCTGGGCTGGGATCCTGGACTAGATAAAAGAAGAAAGTGACCTGAGAATCTGCATCTATCACGCCTTATCTTCAAACACCTGTCCCACACTCCTGCCACTATGCTTTCCTCATCGTAATAGACAGCCCTTTCAAATCATAAGACAAAGGTCATCCTTCCTTCCATGGTTTTCTTGTCATGTGAGTTTTCCACAGAAATGAGGGAAGTAATTAATACAGTATGATCAGTTTCTATTGTAATGCAACGATCCAATGGTTTCAGTTGTTAAAACCTGCCAATTTCTTGCCCATGGTCTCCACACAGTCCTCAAGAGCACTGATGGCCCCTCCAGTAAAGCCTCTCCATCTTTGCCATCTTCAACTACACACTGACTTTGGAAGTTTCATTGTTTGGTGCCTAACAGAGCTGAGTCGGAGGAGTTCCAGTGCAAGCATGCTCTTCTCATTTTGCCCTCTCTCTCTCACCACCCTAAAGTTTTACATCTAGAGCACGAAGGACTTGGCAGCATGTGCAGACTTGCTGGCTCCTTTTCTTTGTTTTGCCAGAGAGGGTTTCACGGTGTAGCAATAGTTGGCTTAGAACTTTAGAACTGGCTATGTAGAACAGACTAACTATGAACCAACAGAGACCATTTGTCTTTGTCTCTGAGTGCTGCGCAGAAAGCTGTATACTACTATGTCTGGACTGCTGGATTTCTTTAACTCCTTCTATAAGGCATACTGTTTTCAATTTCACTTCCTCAGTTTCTCTCCCTTCATCAGGTCTAAAAGTATTCAGATAGAGCATAATAGATGTGAAATACTTTTTCACTCCCAGAGGCCTAACTTTTTCCTTTGCATAAGATCCACTGTGATTATACTAAATGTGTATATTTATAAAATCAGTTCAGCATAACAGGTGGTGGAGATCCCTTTAAACTCTGGACAAACTGCTAGTAAAGGCAGAATCTCTCCATGCAGTGCCTGTCACCAGGCAATAGCTGAGCAGTAAAGGCTGCTGAGGTCTTTTCATGCCTGAACTGCATGTTGGAGCTGGTAAAATCAGAGAAAAAGAATCTAAGAGGTTGGGCAAAGAGTTATGAAAGCAAAAAGACTTCATTTTTGTTAATAATTTAGCAATACTTGCTCCCCCAAATATCAAATACTTGTAATAGTAACGAGACTAAAAATAATGTTTAAAATGAGAAACTACTAAGTAATCACAAAGATTTAAATAGTCAAGAGGCCTTTATAGGTTGGGATTAGAAATGAGAATTCACAGCTGGAGGCATGGAATGAGACAATATCTTCAGAAATTGAAGATGTTTTAACACATGAGCAAAGATGAAATTATTCCCTTAGAGATCTAGGATAAGATTACATGGTCAGAAATCTTTATGAATGAGCAAAAGAATAGTTGGGCAAAGCCCTGTATCACACATGTTTAATGACCACATTATACTCTGAGATCAACTTTTGAAACACTTCAGAAAGATCTTCACACTGATTTTTTTTTTACTAAATTTATAATAATATGAAGTTAATTATTCCAGCTACTACACTGGATCATAAACTCACTCATCAAATCATTATTAACAAGAAATGGTCCTGGGGACTAATCATTATTTTTTAGACATGAGAAATCAGCCTGGGTTGATTGTCTCTGGTCATTGTAAAAGCCTGAGTAGAGAAGGTTATAGGATATGATTGACAGCCACCTGTGACCCTGACCCATATAGGAGCCAGCATAATTCATTGCCACAATTCATCTAGCACTCGTTGGTTGATTTGAGCTTGAACCCAGTAGAGAAAACTGAACGACAGAGAATGAGAAAAGGCTGGCACTGTGGGAAATAATCACAGCTAGAAGAGAGATTTCCACAGGGGCCAAAGGGATTTTATACTCGTAAAATCCTAAGCATTTACTAGGTCATTATTTTTTTTTTCAATTCAGTTAATCTCTTATGAATTAATCTACATTTGAGTACCCATAAAATATATGTAAAGTGACATATTTTATCCTTGAACACACTTGGTAGCAGAAACTATAAAATGTTCTTTTTTGCATTGTAAGAATAGAAAGAAGGAATACTCTAAACCTAGTATGCTGCATTCTGAGGGCAACTGTCAACAAAATACTGTGCCAAAAAAAAAATTGTTTTTTTTTTAAAGCTTTCATTTGAGTGTCTAGGTTTTACTTTTTAAAGCAATTGCAGAATAGTTTCTAATGTAAATTGCTGAACATTTCTGGGACACAAATCATGTGAATTATTTACTTTGAACATTGCCAAAGGTTTGTCAACTAAAGGCAGTTTCTGAGATATATCCAGAGCACAAAAATCCTTAAATCCAGTGCAATTAAACTATCAACTAAAATATTTCTAATTTTTTTATTAACTTTGTTTACTAATTTGTGTGTGTTTGTGTGTGCACACATGAGACACACACACATACACACACTTAGGGAAAGAGAGAGAGAGAGAGAGAGAGAGAGAGAGAGAGAGAGAGAGAGAACAGGTAGCAAACCTTATGAACCATTGATGGACATGTAGCCACTGGAGAACAGGGAGTGTGTCTCTCCCTCCACCATACGGACATGGAGTGTAAACAGAGATTGCTAGTTCATTTCCCAGCTGCCCAGACCTGAATAATCACACAGAAACTATATTGATTACAACACTGCTTGGCCAACAGCTTAGGTGTGGTTGTTTATATCTTAAATTAACCCTTTTTTTTTTTCATTAATCTGTGTATCACCACCAGGCTGTGGCTTTCTAGGTAAGATTCTAGCGTCTGTCTCCTTAGGCAGCTACAATGAGTCCCTTTGACTCCATCTATTCTCTCTATATATCTCTATTCTGATTTCCCTACTGGTTTTACTCTGTTAAGTCATTGGCCCAAACACTTTTATTCATCAGCCAATAAAAAAGCAACACCCATACAGAAGGGTATCCCATATCATCAATGGATATTAAACTCATATCATCAGGCTTGGCAGAAAATACCCTTTCTAGTAAAGTTACCTCACCAGTCACACTTGTAATATATCTGGAGATTCATTTCATTTGTAACTGGACAGAAGAAACAAATTTTTATTTTCCTACTTACATCAACCGTGTTATATAATCAAGAAGGTTAAGTACCCACTTTATTTATTTAAGGATTAAATAAATAGTATGTTGAACAATAAGATAATCATCCTCCAGTTAACTTAGACACATACACACACACAAATACATATTCTATTTGATAAAAAAAAAATCCCATTCAACATGTATCAAAATTAGTAAGATGTTATAAGTTACTCAACAGGACTCAATCACGTGTTAGAGACATGTGCACACATGTTATAAGGCCAGAAACCCTGTAGTTAGCCAGGTATGCAGTGAGAAGAATAATTCTTATGCATAATAGGTTCTATTAAAAAATTCTGGAAAGACTTATTTAATTAGCTTGCTAGAGATAAGAAAATGCATACAATAGTTTTACTGGCTAATAGACACTCAGAAAATATAGGCAGACATAAAATTGGATGCACATTTTTTATCTGAGAATATCCTCCATCTTTTAATTTTCACCAACAGCTTCCCTTTTCTGACACCCTACACCAAACCAAAGAGCTAAATTTCCTCTTATTTGACTCTCACTTATCCTTCTTTTACCCCTTTGATCCTTCAGAGATAAGGAAAGATAATGAAAGTGAGACCAGTGACCTTGTATTTTAGCATACAGTGTAGAATGGGATGAAGATGGGAAGAAAAGGAAATAAGTTTAACCTTAAAAAGATAAAAAGTCATCCCAAAATCTACAAGACACTTTAATATGCGATCTAGCTTCAAATCCTGGCAGTGATGAAGGTATACAGGCTGTGCCATCAAAATGAGCCTGGGAAAACCTGAATAAATCGCTACTGATGAACACCAGAGTTATTTGTAGAAGACACCCCATTTATGTCCATAAACTACCCTCTACGAGTTCAACAGCTTATTCTACCAACATTAGAAGGTTATTTTCTTTTCATTTTTTGCCATCATTTTATTGACTGTTGTTTGGTTGATTATATTTGATGTTCCCAAGAGAAGATGCAGGTACTGTCAGCTCGAGTGTCACTCTCCTCAGTTTACCCTGATGGCATTCAAATTTTTTTTTCTTCTTTTTAAATTTGTTTTATTACATGACACCACACAAATGTGGAGGGAAGAAGACAACTTACCAGGGTTGGACCTCTCTTTCCACCATGAGTACCCTGGGAATTTACTTTAAGTCCTCAGACTGGGCAACAAGAACCTTAGCTATCTTGCTGGCCCTCTTGTTTTGTTTTGTTATGCTTAGCTCAAGTCTTTACTTTAGTGGTTGTGTGACCCATTATACTATTTTTACTTCACATGACCAAAGATCATTTTGAAGCTCAGAAATTTCAGTGACATCTGTTCCAAAGAGAGTAAATGATAAAACTCTTCCACTTGGAGGCCAGGACAGTCTCACACCTGAGAGTTAGTCAAAAGCTTATCAAAAAAATGTCCTTCAGAGAAGACACAGGAGAGAAATTACCTTTATGGGGCACAGACCTTATGTCTGGCATTCCACTGAGTAATTTGCATGCATTTCCCATTTTAAATATTTTAACTGCCTGAGAGGGAGTTTTTATCATAATTCCCATTTTACTTCTACGGAACTAGAGCTAAATCTGAAGGTAATTTATTTGCTCAAGGACAAAACTTAATCACTATAATTTAAAGTAATAATAATAGCAATGATGTGAGTGGCAACACAAATGTCCACAATTCACTGACATCTTACTGTGAGACCACAGTATAACACCACTGCCTATGCACTCTTGAATCCTATGCTTCTAGGTAGGAGGAAGCATTGCTTAAGTAATGAAGGCATAACATATTTAGAAGGAGAATAGCGGTCAGCTAACACTAATTGAATTGTCCTTCTCAAAGCTGGACAAAAGAAAGATGAAAATGTTTTTGTTGAAATGTTCTAGGTACTGCACATTGTAAGTCAAGTAACTTAAATGTGGAAAGATAAATAGTACATGATATACTTAAATGTAAAATTAAAAAATAAGTTGAATTCATTTTTTTAAAGTAAATTGTGATGCCCAGGACCTGGGAGTGTGGGAGATTGGAAGGTGTTGAAGAACAGTGTAGAATTCCAGTTATAAGGTAATGAATTCTGGAGCTCTATATGCACCATAGCAGCTATAGTTAGCAGTAATGTATACATGAAATTTGCTGGTGGAACAGACTCAGGCATTTTCATCAGAAAACAGTTATTAAAAATTTAAAATCCTGGAACAAGAGAGCTGCTCAGAAGTTAAGAGGGCATACTTCTATTTTAGAAGACCCAAGTGTTGGTTCCAACACCTAAGGTGGATTCTCCCAAATGCCTGTAACTCTAGCTCTAAGGAATCTAATGCCCCTTTGTTTTCCTTGGGCACAGCACTCAACTGCAAGGCCCTCCCCCATGCCACACACACACACACACACACACACACAGAGAGAGAGAGAGAGAGAGAGAGAGAGAGAGAGAGAGAGAGAGAGAGAGA
>JABTXL010004655.1:356773-380106 GCA_025134845.1 Neodon shergylaensis | reverse complement strand
AGAGAGAGAGAGAGAGAGAGAGAGAGAGAGAGAGAGAGAGAGAGAGACTTCTAATGGAGTGCTGCAGAACTGCTCTAGGTTCCACATTTTAAGAACAACTGATTTAGCCAATGCAGAAAACTTTCTTTGACAGAATTTTCATTGAAAATATAATTGTTTGAGCAAAAGAGTGAAGAAAATAATACTGAAATTAGAAGACATGGTACAGAAGCTTCTCGAAGGTGTCTCTCATTGACCATCACCCTTCATGTGTGTCACGTACAAATAATGACTGAGACTCAGTCCACAAGAGAAAGGAAGGAGGCAGGGAGGCTGCCTTTCTGGACTTTGCTCTATGGTGCAAGGGCACCTTTGTATCTTAATAATTAGCTTCAGAATGAATTATTTCTGGGGAAAATAATTTAGAAGACATAAATCGAAGGCTTTCTAACTGCCAGTTTCTCTTTGGATTTATGAAATCCAAAACAGGACTCAGCAGCCCATGTGTCAGAAAAACACACCATTCAGCTTTCTAACTAGCTTGGTCTTGTTTGATTGGCATGCCCCTTCAAACTCCCCATATAAGCCTATGCTGGCAACCTCTGGCGAAGACAATGTTTCCTAACCAGATTCCATATTCTATGCCTTGCTAGCTTTTTATTGTCCTTGTTCCCATTTGTGCTTATGTCATCTGTCTTTTCAAGTGATAAGAAATAAGTGGTTTCATGGTTAGGAGAGTGTATTAGTATGGGCAATTGTCAATATGTGAAGAATCTGTCTGTCACAAGAAAGAAAGATAGGAACAATGGGGACACCAGAGAATAGGAGGGATATTAGAAGGAGAACACTTTTCTTTCTGCTCAGTCGTTTTATTGGTTTAGAGTGGTAAGTCTAAAACTATTATAAAAATGACAGTATGATTTAAAAAGAAAACAAAAGCAAAGTCAACAGTAAATATGATCTTTAGGTAAATCCTAAAATATCTTGCAGAATTCAGATATTGCATTCACCTCTTGCAGATTCAACTTTACATTAGTTCAAAGATCAAAGTGAAAAAAATAAGTGTGTTTCACTGTTTTAACCCTGTGTTTCCTAGACTACTTTTAATTACTGACTTCCTTTGGTAATCCTCTCAATTACCAACCAGTAGGACTCATCTTTGGAAACGTTTCATGAGGCACTTCAAGGTTTCTTTTATCCACTTTCCAAAGAATGCCTCCTGCACCTCGCATTTAAGTATGCTCAAGGAAAAAGTAATTACACTAGCAGGCTCATTAGAGAGCACCAGCTAATCAAATCGCCTTAGTTGCCATCCATCACAAGTTCGTTTTGAGAAACACAGACTAAGATCAATGTCAGCCTTCATATGGGTGAATGAGAAGGTCATTTTTCAGTTCTGATCTGAATACATGGCTCAGCAGCCCCTCAGCATTATTGACCTCTTTCTTTTTCAATGCTCAGTCTTTTGTTTCTCCTGATTTTCACCATATTTTTCACAGCTTTTTCTCTGTAACCTTTGCTAGTCCTCTGTTTCCCACCTCTGACTATTCAAAGTCCCAGACTCCCTGCTGGGTCATCTTATCCTTAGCTCTCATTTAAGTAATCCTGCACACAGTACACTTTTTGCCTTGATAGCTTTAACCATAGCCTCCAAGTATAGCATACCAAGCTTCTAAATTCAGCACATCACCTCCTTCCCATTAGTACTTCTAATGAACTTCACCCCAGACTTGGCTCTCTTCCAGAGCCGTCTACTTCCAGATATCTTCCTAACTACGTAAGTAAAGACCACAAACCAGAACGCATGTTTTGCTTCTGCTTCCCTTAGCTTCAGTTTCATCCTTTCTGTTTGCTTCTTAAGAAGCTCCTTGCTTGTTCCCCTAACCTGAGTGAAATCATTGTGTTCTGGTTAGCCTCAGAAGGATCGATACAAATGATTAAATAAGGAAATAAGGACTTAGAACTATCCTTGGCAAACAGTTACTCATAATAATTATTAATAGAGGTAGTCATGATCTCACAGGCAGGCTTTCAATCAACTGCTTATGACGCACTCAAGTAAGTGGAAGATTTGAAATCTGCTTACTCGCTCTGGGCTTCCTATTTCCTCATTGAGAAACAACAACTGCATCATTATTACCCAATCCAGCAATGTTTTATACTCATTATCAAGAACAAATTTACTATTCTTAGAGAAAGAGGAAGCAGGAATAATTATATCTTTTGATGTTTTTATGATGTCACTTTGTACTCTCACATTACAAAGACCGTGAAACTGGTTTACCTGATTCAAACCCCAGCTCTGCACTGACTGCAATGGAAAAACCTTAATATAGTCCCTAGCACATTGTAAAGTCTCAGTATGCATTAGTGGTTACTGGTACTATTTTATTTCAGATCCATTCTGATAGTATAATTTTATTAAACAAAGACAGACTGTAAATGCCAACCCAAAGCCAGTTGACGCCATCTGGGCTCCATTGTACAATATAAAGCCAATTGGTAATAATAAGAAAAAATATCTATATAAATAAGATTTTGCTGTCACAATTGGCATTTTTTATTTTTTTAATATTCTTCCTATATTTCCCCTAAAGTGAAATGTGTCATGACTCTATCTATTAGTTTGCATGCATTAGGGTTTGTTTTTAGATTTCCTTAAGTATATGAGTCTTCTAAGACACAGCTATATTTGAATTTAGGAAAAAAAGAGACATGTTGGTCTGAGTTCTGAAAACTAGGTTCAGTCTTTAACTAAGCTCCTCTCATTGTAAAAGAATTATATGATGGCCATATTACAACCTCACAGGGATGAATGTATTCTTACTCCAAAGCCTGAATGCATCATGAAAAAAGTGAATCTAGAAATAACCAAGTTTTTGTTATACAACTAAAATTTATGGCAATTTTAATTGTTTGTGTGACTCACTAGAGCCAATCCTAATAATGTAAATTGGAACAAGGGTATGTCATAAGTTCTTTGATAATTTTGTAGTCACTTAATTGCAAGTAATGCATCATTAAAAATGTGACTGATATTATTTAAGATCAATTGTTAAGTATTAATTAATCTAGTACTCATTAAACTTACATTAATCACGTTATCACGGTTGTAAAATACTCTTTCAGAGATATACAGTAGGAAATCTGAACTAACTGCAATCTTTTAATATATCCACTCTATAAAAGTTCATAATTAATAGTCATTTCTTCTCCTGCAATATATGTTCACAGCAATAAGTGAATATAAATTTTTTATTACATTTGTGTCTCTTTGATGATCTGATGGCAGGACTCATGTCATTAGTATTCATTAACTTGAACGTGGTTCCTTTTTTGTTTGTTTGAAAAGTTAAAAATTCCTTATTTTTTTATTCCTGGTACCACTACCACAATTTACAGGGCAATATACCTGATGTAATGAAAAGAAAAAGAAAGACAAAGCTACAACAGATAAAAGAACTCAGGAATGTACATCTAATTGACACTACATTGCATTAATCAAAAGCTGCACTTTTTGCAAAAAAAAGTAGCTCTGACAGTCCTGAACAAGAAGGGCCTCCTGTTTAAGCTGCGGTAACTTTTCTGACTATGGATCATCGCTCCTTCTGTGGCAGATTTTTACAGTTCCTCTAATGCATTTAGGACGACTGTCTCAAAATAACCTGCAGCTTTCCTGACAACTCTTTGCTCTCTCTCCTGCTAAGAACTGTAGCCCTTTTCTGATGTTTGTTTAAAACCTTCTGCTACCATATCTACCACTTCCACCAACTGATCCATAGCCACCACCATAGGGACTGCCTGAGCTTCTTCCACCGAAACTGCCTCCTTTCATGGGTCCATAATTTGATTGCTGTTGTCCACTATAATTTCCAAAGTCATTATAGTTCCCACCACCATAGTTACCTCCACGAAAATTTCATTGTAACCGTCATATCCTCCTCCTGCACCACCACCGTATCTACCACCATAATTTCCATAGACTGGTCCACCACCACCGTAGCCTCCTCTACTGCTGTAACCAGGACCACCACCATAGTTGCCACCATCACCACCTCCATAACTACCTCTGCTGCCACCACCTCCACCACCATAGCCTCCTCTTCCACCAAAGTTTCCACCATGACCAAAATTACCTCCACCACCTCCAAAGTTCCCTCTACGACCCATAAAATTGCCAGATCCACCTACACGGCCTCTCTGTGATCCAGAAGATTGCATCTCTTGTTTAGAAAGGGCCTTTTTCACTTCACAATTATGCCCATTAATAGTGTGGTATTTCTGAACAACAATTTTATCAACTGTGTCGTGGTCATCAAAAGTCACAAAAGCAAATTTTCTCTTTTTCCCACTCTGCCTGTCTTCCATAACTTCTATGGTTTCAATCTTGTCATACTTTTCAAAGTAGTCTCTCAGGTTATACTCTTCTGTATCCTCTTTAATACCACCAACAAAGATTTTCTTCACTGTTAAATGGCACCAGGCTTTACAGAATCCTCTCTAGAAACGGCTCTCTTTGGTTCCACCACACGCCCATCAACTTTGTGTGGTCGAGCACACATTGCAGCATCCACTTCTTCAGCACAAGAGTAGGTCACAAAACCAAGGCCCCTGGAACGTTTTGTTTGGGAATCTCTCATTACCACACAGTCTGTAAGTGTGCCCCATTTCTCAAAATGTTCTCTTAAGCTATCATCTGTGGTTTCAGAGCTCAGACCACCAATAAACAGTTTCCTCAACTCTTCTGGTTCCTTTGGATCATGGGCCTTCTCCCCGCGGCGGCAGCAGCAGCGATGGCCGGAGTCAGGCTGGGGGAGACCGGGCAGCGGTTTTACCTCCATTTTGAGACCGGACTCGCCTCTTCCAACTCGAGTTCAATATGGGACCTTAAACTTGCTTCTTTATAAAGGTCATTGTAAGAATCAGTTTCGAAAACTCGCCATCTCGTATAGTGTTTTCCATTTTTCACTTAGAAATTATGACTCTTGTCCAAATCTGGTGTTCTCTAAAGTTCTAGGTAGGGCACTGTGAGATGTCTACTTTACACAACAGCATGTCTGCTGGTGTTATTCCTCTTCGGGTCCTGCTTAGTCCTGTAGTTGAATCATGTGGTGATGACTCCATACCTTGATCATTGTGGACAAATTGTGACAAATTTACAAATATTCAGATACCTCTAATCAATGTGGATTTCATTTCCTATGAGTATATATCCAATAATGGTCTAACTAAATTAAAAAGTAGTTCAGTTTTAGATTTTTAAGGAATATCTCTGCTGTTTATAAAGCTGTTAGACTCATATACATTTTGAACAAACATTACTTTTATCACACACACTTATGAACATTACTTGTTTTCGTTTGTTGAATAAAAGCCATTCTGCCTGGGGTAAGGATAAATCTCATTGCAGCTACACTTCCTGGGTGGCTAAATATGTTAAACCTCTTTTAATATTTTTGATCATTTCAATTTGCTCATTAAAATATATTTGTGCATTTGCTAATTGGGTTATTTATTCTTGCAGTAATTAATCTCTTTAGATATTCTAGATATTAATACCCTGCCACATGAATAACTGCCAAAAACATTCTCCCAGTCTATATGCTGTCTCTTTATTCCTTCACAATGCAGAATCATTTTAACTTCGTGTGGCTCCAGTTGTCAACATTTTCTGTTATTTCTAGAACTATTAGATATCTTTCCCTAGACTCTCTGTTTATACTCAGACTTTGAAATACTTTTTTCTCTATTTTCCTTTAGAAGTTTCAAAGTTTAGGAATTCAAATTAAATTTTTAAATACACATTATTATTATTTTTGCAAAATGAGGAGTAAGGATTAATTTTCTGTCTTCTTCCTATGATTGGCTAGTTTTCCCAGCATCCTTTTTCACTGAGACTGACTCTGCTCTAATGTAGATTTCTGTCATCTTTGTAAAACTCAGAAGGCCATACTTATGTGAGTCCATTTATGTCTGCTCCTTTCTCTTCTGTTCTATGTGTCTGCCTTTGTTCCATTATTGTGCTGACTTGTTTTGTGGACCTATAGTGTAATTTAAAACCAGGTGAATTGGGGTTGGAGAAATGGCTCAGTGGTAAAGAGCACGTGTTGCTCTTACGATGGACCAGAATTGAGTCCTAGCACTCACACAGCACACACAACCATCTGTAATTACAGGGTATTTGACACCCTCTTCTGACTTTCACAAATACCAGACATGTAAGTGCTACACATAATACATGTATGTAGGCAAAACATACATATACATAAAGTACTTTTTTTAATCACATGGAATCATATTTACAATACTGATACTTTTGCTCAAGACAAAAAGGTCTTTTTGAGTTTTCATGTGAATTTGGATGTTTTTTTTCTACTTTTGGGAAGAATGTCATCAGAAGTTTAATGGGGATTAAATCAGTAATGCAGCCACTTTCAATATATAAATTCTGTCAACCAATAAATATGCGATGTCTTTCTCTTTCTACTATTTTATTTTCCTTTTTAAAAGATTTTTTAAATTCCCCTTGGAGTATTCTTTTGCAATTCTAATTTATTCCTAGTTGTTTGCCTGGGGATGCCATTGTGAACATTACTGTAGGAAACTAATAATTATTGAATAATATTTTTTAATCCTGCTACATTACTAAAAGTACTTATTAGATTTAAGAGTTTTCTGGTGAAGTCTTCAGAGAGTTTTTTTATGTTGAATCATGTCATCTGGAAATAAGAACAATCACATGTTTTATTTCCAATTTATATCCTTGTATGATGTCATATTGTCCTGGCTTAAATTTCAAGCACTAGACTGAATAAGAGTGATAATTGTGGGCAACTTGGTCTTAATTGTGTTACAGAGAATATATTTTCATATTTTTCTCTATGCAATATAAAGTTGACCATCCGTCTTTAATTATAGCATCTGTTGAAATGAAATCTTGTCATAATTTTTCAGGGCTTTCATCTTGAAAGGAGGTCAGATCTTATCAAAGTCATTTCCTGTAGTTATTAAGACAACTATATGAGAAGTTGGAAGAAACTTGGTGCGTAAAGGCCATGATGTGAATCATGGAGACCTGAGTTGGGAATCCCCGAAACCATGTGAAAATCTAGGGATGGCCATATGTGATTGTAACCCTAGCATTGGGTTTGGGCGTCTACAGATATTAGAACACTACTGAGGCATCCTAACCTATGAGGTTAGCTAAAAAAAAAATACTGATATTCAGATTCAGTAAGAGATCTTGGGTCAAGGGACTCTGGGGAGTGGGGACAGCAATAAAGAGGACTCATGACATCCTACTCCAGTTTTGCCTATTCCATACACAATTGCATGTTATTTATTTATTTACTGATATTATTGATTTACATGAGTTGAACCCTCTTTGCATTTCTAAAATGAATCCAATATACATATGTCATCTCTTAATGTATATTGAATTTGGCTTAAAATGATTTTGAAGATCCTTTCTATCTGTGTACACTGGGAAATTGACCTATAAATTTCTTCTGCTGTTGTGTCCTTCCCTGCAGCATGTGGAGACTGCTAACTTCATAGAATTAATTTGGAAAGATTCTTTTTCTTTATTTTTATGGAATTATTTGAGGAATATTGACCTTGGTTATTTTGTTTTGTTTTTCTTTTTCACTTATGGAAAATAGACTTTTTCCCCTCACATGTCTTGATTAAAGTTTCTACCTTGCTCTACTCTTCCAGGTTTCTCCACTCTACCCCTCTGATCCAGATTCATCTCCTTTGTATACCTCATGTGATAATCAGACTTCTGGGGAATAATAATAAAATATAATATAACATTATCAAAACAAAACTAACATATCAGAATTGGACAAAACAAACAATAAGAAGGAAAAGAGCCCAACGGAAGCCATCATATATACATACATATATACATATACATATATATGTGTGTGTGTGTGTGTATGAATGACACTCTTTCCACCTCCACTTCCACAGGGTTTTCTGAGCCCTGACAGGAGGGATTTGATAGATACTTCCCATTTAAAACACGGTGTTCAAGGTATCTAACTTTCTGCATGTGTCTGGCTATAGTTCTCTGTATTTGTTTCCATTTGCTGCAGGAGGGAGATTCTCTAAAGATCTGATGGTGGTTGAATAACACATAGATCTCTGAGTATAGCAAAATGTCATTAGGGATCTTTTTTTTTCTTTTTCTTTTTCTGTTTTTTTCTTTTTTCTTTTTGCTCCTTTCTTTTTAGAACAGTAGCATTTATTTTACCTTAGGTTCCTGGGCTATCTAGTCTCATTCTTGGTCACCCAAACAGGATATGGTATGGGTTCCATCTGGTGGAATGGACCTTAAGTAAAATCAGAGTTGGATACTCACACATATTTTACATCATTATATTAGTTAGGATTTCTATTGCTATGAAGAGATGCCATGATCATGGTAAATATTATAAAGGAAAACATTTAGTTGGGGATGGCTTACAGTTTCAGAGATTTAGTCCATTATCATCATGGTAGCAGGCAGACATGGTGCAGGGGAAAGAGATGAGAGTTTTATATTTGATCTACAGTTCACAGGAAGTGAACTATGACACTGAACATGGCTTGAGCATTTGAGTCTTCAAAGATTGCCTCCACTATACCACATGTTCTCAAACAATAATTTGTAATGTAATGTAAGTCACACATATGGCAAGTCCATACCTCCTAATAGTGCTCAAAGACATGAGTCTATGGGGGCCATACTTATTAAGATAATCACAATCATTGTTGCTTTGGCATATCTTGGAGGCAGGACACAATTGTAGACCAAAGCGTTTATACTTGGATTTGTGGTTGTATTTCTCCTTTGGTAGCCTTTAGAGTGCCTTCTTGTAATAAAGACAGTAGCAAAAAGAGACAAAGTTTCTAGGCAAGCACTAGCTCAATTTCTCAATGTTCAATGAGTCTTGGAGATGTTGTCTTCAGCAATGGGGCCCTGATGTCTGTTTGTGTAGAGGAACCTGTAGTCTTGGCAACAACCTGGGTTGTTTGGGGGTTCTCTTGGGACCTCTTTGGCCAACAACTTAATTATATATAATAAAATTTGTGGTACTGGAAAAATTATTTGATGACAAGAGGTGTCCGGTTGAGGCAATGCTTCCTTACTTATATCCCCTTCACATATATATACATTTCTATGAAGCTTTTATGAAAAGCATTACATTTTCATACTAGACCTCAAATGGCACTTAATTTTAGCTGTCTGTCCCAATATCCTTCCCTTATTTCCTTTTCCATCCCCTTCCCATTTGAGCCCACTTCTACTTCCCCCACTCCAGGTCCATCCATATCTATTCTATTTCCCTTTCCTATGGAGAAATATTTGTCCTCTCATAGTCCCTAACTCTATACATAACCTTCATGTTATACAGATTATAGCTTAGTTATCATTGAGTTAAGAAATAATATTCACATATAAGTGAATATATAGCAAGTTTGTCTTTCTGGATCTGGGTCATCTCATTCCAAAGAATTTTTTCTACTCCCATCAATTTAACTACAAGATTCATGATTTCATTTTTTAACAGCTAAATAATGTTCCATCATGTGAAAGTACTACGTTTTCTTTATTTATTCATCTGTTGAGGGACATCTAGGCTGTTTCCAGTATCTGGCTATTATGAACAAAGCAGCATTAGACATGCATTAGACATGATTGAGTGTCTCTGTAGTAGGATAAAGCATTGTTTGGGTATATGCTCAAGGTGGTATAGTTGGATAGTAGAATAGATTAATTTCCAACTTCCTGAAAAAGTGCCACAATGCTTTCCACAATGGCTATCCATGAATGTACTCTGAATGGCAATGGATAACTGTTCCCTGTACTCCACATCCTCACCAGCCTACGATGTCACTTGTTTTATTGATCTTAGCCATTTTGACAGGTCTAAGATGAAATTTTAAAATAGTTTTAATTGTATTTCTGTGATGATTATGGGTGTTATACATTTCTTTAATTGTTTCTCAACCATTTGAGTTTCCTTCTTAAAGATTTAGATCTGTACTCGATTTTAATTGGATTTTCTTGATATTCAGGTTTTTGAGTTCCATACTAATTTTAGATATTATCCCTCTATCAGGTATTCAATTTTATTTTAATAAATAAATACTTTATTTAATTATTTATTTATTATTTATTTATTTGATTATTTATTTTACATCCCAGGTACAGTTTCCTCTCTCTCCACTCCTCCCTCATCTCTCTCTGATCCCACCCTCCAATCCACTCCTCCTCAATTTCTTCTTAACAAAGAGTACAAGTATCAACAAAACATGACATAACAAGTTGCAGTAAGACTAATCACCATCCTGTGTATTAAGGCTGGAAAAGGGGACCCAGTATGAGGCATTTGAGGGCCAAAAGCCTGTAAAAGAGCTAGAGACAGCTCCTGTTCCAACTGTTAGGAATCCCACAAGAGGACCAAGCTACACAACTGTAATGTGTGGAAAGTGCCCATGTATGTCCCATGCAGGTTTGTGGTTGTCAGTTCAGTCTTTGTGAGCTCCTATGAGCCCAGGTTAGCTGATTGTGTGAGCTTTCTTGTGGTATCTTTGACCCCTCTGGCTCTTATAATCCTTTCTCCTCCTCTTCTGTAAGATTCACTAAATTGTACCTAATGTTTGGTCTATATCTGTTTCCATAAGCTGCTGAACGATGGCTCTCTGATGAAAATTGGGCTAGGCACCCATCTGATCAACAGATGACCAGTTCAGGCTATATGTATGTTATTACGAGGAGTCTAAGTTGGGTTCTTCCTTGTATATTCCTGTGCCAGGTTTTTAGCTGACCCTGAAATGTGCCCCCCCTTCAGGAATCTCTTTCAGTACTCTCTCCACTCCACTGCGCAATGAGAACATTCATGTTACCATTCGAACTTATCCTCAGTACACAAAAGAAATCTTGTCTATTTCCCTGTTCCAGGGTTCAAAAGTGTCTCTTCCATAAACCCTCCTTGTTACCTAATCTCTCTGTTCATGGTGTTTCTCCCATGAACCCTTCTTGATACCTAGTCTGCTCTTGGGTGTCTCCCCTATGAACCCTTCTTGATACCTAGTTTCTCTGTGACTGTAGGTTGTATCATAGTCATTTATTTTATACTTAACAACCACTTTTGAGTGTGTACATACCATGTTTGTCTTTCTGGGTCTGTCTGGGTTACTCACTCAGGATGATTTTTTTTCTAGTTCCATCTATTTGCCTTCAAATTTCATGATATCATTATTTTTAACAATTGAGTAATAAATACTTCATTGTGCAAATGTACCAGATTTTCTTTATCAATTCCTCAGTTGAGGGATGTGTAGGTTGTTTTCAGGTTCTAGCTATTACAAATAAAGCTTCTATGAACATAGTTGAGCAAGTAGCATTATGGTATGATGAAGAATCCTTTGCGTATATGCTCTCCAGTGGTATATAACTAAGTTCTGTGGTAGAATGATTCCCAGTTTTCTGAGAAATGGCTATACTGGTTTCCCAAGTGGTTGTAAAAGTTTGCACTTCCACCAGCAATAGAGAAGTGTTCCCCTTGTTTCACATCATTGCCAGCTTGAGCTGTCATTTGTGTTTTGATCTGAGTCATTATAACAGGTCTCACTGTCATTTTGATTTGCATTTCCCTAATGGCTAAGGATGTTGAAAAGCCATTTGAGATTCTTTTGTTAAGAATTTTGTGTATATATCTGTATGTTACTTTTTGTTGGTTTATTTGGTTTATTGATATCTAGTTGCTTGAGTTCTTTATATATTATGGAAATCGCCCTCTGTTGGTTGTGGAATTGTTAAATATTTTTCCTTTTCTTTAAGCTTTTACTTTTTCTATTGAAGGTGTCCTTTGGCTTTCAGAAACTGTTCAGTTACAGGAGGTTTTATTTATTTACTGTTGATCTTAGTACCTATGGTATTTTGTTCTGTTCAGGCTGGGAAAAGAACGTATAGTCTTGATTTACATCAGTGAAAGAAATACTTTATCCCTGAACCCAAAAGCAAAGAAAACCCCACTGACTCTGAAACTGGAGCCAAACCTAGAACCAGAGCCAGTGAAAGAAATATATCTTAGTCATGAAAATAGAGCAAAAAAATCCAAAAAGGGTCAGTGAAGGAAACACAGTTTGGCCCTGAAACCAGAGCCAACTCTGTCCTTGACTAACTAAACTAACCAATCCCTGAGAAGGAAAACTAACTAATCCCTAAGGAGAACATCTAGAAGCCCTGTATAAGTCCTCATGCCAGTTCAGTTGCTGCTCTTTCACCACCCTGGCAGAGGCAGCCATTCTCCTGGACTCCTTCCCAAATAAATCTCTTTCTCAAAAGAGTCTTGGGTGAAGATCTTCATTTACTGGGTCAGAATAGAAGAACCTTGCTGAGACATCCCTTAGGGCACTGAGCAAAAAAGCTTTGCTAAAATGCTCCCTCAAGGGGAATGAGCAAATCTGAATAGAACAGAAAAACAGCAGAACCTTGCTGAAACGTCCCTTAGGGGACTGAGCTGAAAAACCTTAATGAGACATTTTCCCTTTCTCTAGGAGAGAATCAGGACTGCTATATCCTGTGGGAGACCATCCCCCATCACACCCCAACTTCAGGTATCCTCCTGACAAGACCTTAGGACACCTTTCTCTCCAGGGATAAGCTGACCTATTGAAGCTCCAGCTTCCAGAGCTGTCCTATTGTAGCTCTGGGTACAGTCTGGATTTCCAATAGGCCAGGATATCTTTGCAGCTCCAGAGCTGTAACACTCCCACTCACATTTTGGTGACAAAACCCGGATAGAATCTCCTGGTACCTGTGTTCGCCCTTTGTGGTCTGAGTCACACTGGACCCTATCCCTTATCTCCAGACCATCAGCAATGGAATCACCTTCCAGCATACTGATCCCTCAGCATTCCATCCAACAGCAGCAATTAGGTGACTTTCCCCTTTGGCCGGTGTAAAGATTTCTCTGGGTCTGAGGAAGACCATTGAGTGTCCAGCATCTCTCTAATACTATTGGAAGTAGAAGTATCCCCCAGCCACAGTTTTTTAGGCTATGGCTGGCCATCTTTATTTGACCCCATTCCCCAACCTTTGAAGCTATAATCAGGCAGTTTTCTTAGGCCCAGTTGGGTTATAGCATCCCTACCTGCCTTCTCCTCCTATCTTTCCCAGAAAAAGGAGCCACAAAAGCCTCTTTTATCCAGACCTTTCCTGTGGATGAGACACTCCTTCTAGAGCTCAGTTTTTTCTAGCCTTCTTAGCTCTACAGAAGCTCTGGTACCAGGTTCCTGAGTCTCTCCACTGGTTTAGCCAGACTAAGCATGCTACATTTGACCCCATTGGGCGATGACTTTCTGAATGATTTGGTACTCATTTGTTTCTCACTAAGTCCAGAGGATGCCTATAACTATAGGCTGCAGTGACCTTTTCCCTAACCTCTCTCATGCAGGGGAGCTCAGCGTTTGATACCTTCCCATTAAGCCATCGGATGTTTCCTAGAAAATCTCAAACCTTTACACCTGACATTTAATTTGAAAGGCCCTAAAATGTTTGCCTTTGTGATAAAGTTTGGCCTCAATATCCCTGACATGGCCAATCTAAATGGCCATGTAACAGCACACTAGGTCCAAATATCTGGGACCTTTACAACTACTTTGAGCAATCAGGGAAATGGAAAGAGACCTTCTATGTTAAAGCTTTCTCTTACCTTAGCTCCAAATCTTCTCTCTATGTCTCCTGTTCCCCCACCCAGTTTCTGCTAGTTGTGAAGTCAGAATAGCATGACCCTATTACCTTTGGTCCATTTAATGAACCTTCCCTCTATAGACAAAAGTTCACAGCTCCCTTTCTTCTGATCCCTTCAGCTTTCCTCGCTCCCTCCTCAGTAACAAGCTATTCAGGTCAACTCTCCTTAGCACCCACCAACAACCCCCAGTTCTCCCGCTACTCTTTCCCACTCTGCCATAGTATCTCCTGTACCTACCCTACCTAAACCAGCTCTAGTTCTCCCTTTGCAAGAGGTTTCTGGGGTAGATGATTTAGTCTGGGTAAAGTCTCCTTCTCATTATCTGAACTCTCCCAAGTAGAAAAAAGATTAGGGTCCTATATTGCCAATTCTTCCACTTTTGTAAAAGAATTCCAATATATTACCTAATCCTATGACCCTACCTTTTACAGTATTTATATGATTCTTGCCAGCAATCTCCTTCCAGAAGAGCATAGACATGTCTGGAATCAGGCTAGAACTAGGGCCCATACCGATGAACTCCATAAAACAGATATCACCTACACAGTGGGGACTAGGTCAGTCCCTGATCAGGATCCTGAATGGGATTATAATACCCCAGGGAACATCTTATCTAGGATCCAAAAGGCCATTCAAGAAAGACATGAAAACCTGTCTCAATTACTCAACTGCCTTACAAATGCCTTCTTACAACACACCAACCTGGATCCTGAGGACCCAAATGGAAAGCAACTCTATAATCTACTTCCTCTCTCAGAGTTTACCACATAGTAAGGCTAAACTTAAACATCTAGAGAGAGGGCTCAACAAGCAGAAGATTAGCAGTGGCTTTTAAGGGATATCATTGAAGAGATGAAAAAGCCCATGAGCAAATGCATCTGATGATGGCTAAAGCTTCTCTCAGGCCAAAACAGAATCCCAGGCTCACTGACCCCCCCAAAACCATGAGAACCATCACATCCTTATTACAAACTTGGTCAGAAAGATCACTGGGTCCAAGCCTGTCCAAACCTTCATAAATCACCTGGACCATGTCCAATGTGTCATTGAGAAGTACATTGAGTGCTGACTGTCTCCATGTCATGAGAGACATGTGGGTATAAAGCACAGACTTCCAATCATCCAACTTTTTTGATGGATAATCGACAGGGCCTGGGGTCCCTTGACCCAACCACCACTATATCCTACAGGATCAATCATCACAGCATCAGAGCAATCCATCTAACTTCTTTCTGATACTGGAACCAATTTTTTTAGTCCTGAAAAAATTTGGGAGCCCACATTACCCTCTTTTTCCTCTATTGTCAGAGGTGGACAGCCTTATCAAGCTCACCAAACCATACCACTTAGCTACTCAAAAATGTCACGTACAGATGGTAGAGACTCCCAAAAGACCATTACAGAGACTGAACCCCATATATAAAAGCAAAGAGCCTTTATTCAAGTTAGAACTTGAACTCTCCATGTGTTCAATGCATTGGCACAATCAGAGAGTCTCAAGTTCAGTTGAGGTGAGGTTTTTATTATAGCAGAGGTTGGGGTGAGGGATTTCTAAGGTTCAGGATCACTGAATGGCTGACATTTGTCTTGGGGTGTCTTGGTGAAAGGAGATGGGTGTGTGCTTAGTTAAGGGACATTAGATGATTCTATCTGCAATGGTTGAAATGTTAGGAATTTCCTTTGGACCTTTAGGTACTTTCCCATGGATGGTCTGTTCCTGGGTGGTGCCTGAGTGGTCTAAGTCTGTGGTCTGTCCTGGAAACAGAAGATCTGAAATTCAGGCCTTTATTGAGCTTATCATGGCTTGGCCCTAAAATTGGGCATGTTTTAAAGAAGTTGTGTAGGTAGTAGGTGTAATGGATTAAGTAAAATGTTGCAGGTTCCCAAGTGACTGCAGCAGGCTGTGGCCATGAGACCATGCTGCAGGTCCCCAAGCAGGGGCAGGCAGCAGGCAGGAGTCCTGAGAGCACCCAGTCCCAGGCAGGGACAGTTCATGTGACCACAGCAAACCAGACCATGTCGCAGGTCTCCGAAGGCAGCTGGTCCCAGGCAGGGAGCCATGCAGATGGTGAGAGACAGATGGATAGGCATGCCACACAGAGTGAGAGTGGGTATTTATTTAATGGGTTATGGAGGGGAAAGGGAGAAGGGGAGAAGAACAGAGAGGCAGAAAGAGAGGGGTGGGAAACAGAAGTGGGGAGAGAATAGAGCAAGGCAGAAGCTGTCTCATTGGGGGAGAGACAGAAAATGAAGAGATTCAGGATGCAAGCAGGAAGGAAGATCTGCCTGCCTCAGAGGATGGGGGGAGGAAGAGGGAGAGGCTTATCTCTTAAAGAGACAGGACAGATCAGTACAGTGGGCACTGTCTTACCTGAAGTTCCTAGGATAAACCTGGCCTCCTGTGAGGCTGCCAGGGATGTGAACCCTAGTATGGAGCCTGAGGGGTGGGGATGCAGTCTGGAGTTATTGGGTGGGTTTTAAGGACTTTTACATGGTGGTGGGTGGTATCTTACCTGGGGTTACTAGATCCTGCTTGGCCTCTAGTAAACCAAAGACTTCTTCCAAAGTAGTAGGGGGTATAGGGCCTAGGCTAGGAGGGTGCAGTCTGGGGTTATTGGATAGGCTTAAAGAGGTATAATAACCATGGCTGGTGTGTTCCCTGAAGTCCCTAGTGTAATGGTAAAAGTAAAATGCTGCAGTTCCCTGAGTAGCTACACTGGGCAGTGGGTCCTGAGAACACACCGTAGGTCCCCAAAGTGGCAGCAGGCAGTGGGCAGTGGGTCCCGGGAGCAGCCAGTCCCAGGCAGGGAAGTCACAGTTCCCCCAAGTAATGGCAGTGGGTCATGAGAGGCAACAAGTCCCAGGCAAGGAGACAGACAGATGAGCATGCTACGAGACCACAGTGCAGGTCTTCAAAGGCAGCTGGTCCCAGGCAGGGAGCTACATGGTGGGCAAGAGACAGAGATATAGATAGGCATACCATAGAGAGTAAAGTTGGATATTTATTTAGTGGGCTATAAGAGGGAAGGGAGGAAGGGGAAGAGCAGAGAGTGAGGCAGAAAGAGAAACAGAGAGGAGGAAGGGGAGAAGTTGGGAGAAGGGAGAGACAGAAGCTGTATCTTCAAGAGGGAGACAGAAAAGAAGAGACCCAGGTTGGAAGCTGAAGATTAGCTTGCCTCCATGGAATGGGTGGGAGTGGGCATGGCTAGTCTCTTAAAGGGACAGAGCAGACCATTACACTTAGAACCACTCTGACCTCCAGTACAGCTTCTGGGGCTATAGGCCCTAGTGTGGAGCCTAAGGGAAGGGGTCTTGATTATATAATTTATTTTTTTTAAAAAAGTCAAATTTTTCATTCTATAGGCTGTGGCCACTTTGTTCAAAGCATGCTGTCCTTTGGCATGCCAAAGCCTCTCAGCTTCATGAAGTCTAATTTATTAAATGTTGACCTTAGTGTCTGTGATAATGTTGTCCTGTACAGAAAGTTTTCTCTTGTGCCAATGACCTCAAGGTTAACCCCACTTTCTCCTGAGAGGGAGCAGAAGCTCAACACCCAGGCTTCTCCTGGCCCCATCCCCTACTGGGCTTAGGTTTCAGTTTAGTTTCACTTTTAGTTTCTGTACTCTGTTAAAGAAGGAAGAGGAGCTCCATCCAATTGGATTCAGGATAACCTAATTCCCAGCTAACTAGGTCCAGGATGGCCTAACCTCCTCCTTCCATCTCTTGGATACCTATAAAAGGAGCCTGCTAGCTCTGGTTGGGGTCACAGCTCTTTTGTTTTCTGGCTAAAGGACCCCATTGTGCTGGAATATACAAAGTTCTTGCTGATTGGGTATGTGAGTGGCTGCCTTTGTTTTGTGGGATACTCCAAGGACCAGAACACTTATCTGTCAGGCTCAGTGTATCTACTTTATGTTGAGGTTTTTGATCTGTCTGGAGTTAAGTTTTGTGCAAGATGATGAGTATGGATGGATTTCCATTCTTCTACATGCAGATATTCAGTTTGACCAGAAAAATTTATTGGATCTGTTGTTTTTTTTCCAGTTTATGATTCTGGCATCTTTATTAAACACCTGGTGTCTATAGGTGCATATATTTGTGTCTGGGTCTTAAATTTGATTTTACTCATCATGCCAGTACCATGCTGGTCTTATTACTGTAGTTCTGTGGTACAACCTGATATCAGGTATGGTATCAGTGGTTCCTAGTAAAATGTGTTTCTAGACATTGAGAGCTGACACTTATGAGTAGGGATGAAGTGGTGGGGTTAATGAAGGGGTCCATAAGAGAAAGGAAAGCAAAGTGTTCTATCAAAATCTGCTTAGTCTCCTGGGAATGGGGACAGAGAGTGAGGAGTGTCCACAGCAGGTAGTCTGCTTCAGAGCTGGGGATGGGACTGGGGGTATTGGATATGAAGAAGAGATGGGAGAGTGAAGATCTGCTCAGTTGGCCTGTTTGCTCCTCTGACAGGCTTGGTTAGCAGAGTCCCCTAGTTCCTGCTTGATTTGAGGGCTGGGACAACAAGATGAATGAGGAGGGATGCTAGAGGAGAAAATTTGCATGATCACTTGGAGATGGAGGCATAGCAGAAGGGAAGGCCCCTGCAGGTGGTCTATTAGAGAGCTGGGGAAGAGACTACTGGCCAGAAAACAAAAGGACTGTAAAGGAGGGAGGGGTGAAGATCAACAATTAACCTATGTGCTTCCTGGCTGAGTAACTTGAAGGTTCTTGGGGGAATGCCGGCTGAAATTGGAGGTTGGGATAAAGTGAGCAATGCTGGGAAGGAAGACTGGAGGAGAAAATCTGCTGATCTACTGGAGATAGGAGCAGAAGGGAATGAGAGGCTACAGTAGCCCATTTGCTACAGAGCTGTGGATGCAACTGGAGGATTGGACTTGGAGGACGAGGAAGGAGAGACAGAGGTAGTGATATGCAGTTAGCCTACATGCTTCCTTGGTTGGAGTTAGGATTAGTTATTATTACATGCTAGAAATATTTCAGTGACTATTCTGAATCTGGTCTTCTTCTTAGTCTTATGATATGGGAGTTTTGTAAAAGCTTATAGATAGCTGCAGACTGATCTTCCTTTATGGGAAGAAATTACTTGAGTTTTCTTTTCAACCAAATTCGTAGCATCACTCTACCCTACCACCACCACAGACTGGAAATTTGATTCACTGCATCATAAATATTAGTTATATCTTTTAAAAATTCTTTGAAGTCCAAATATTAAAAATAAGGAAAGATGTTAGAGTAGCTGGTGTCTGATATCACAGTAACTAACACTGTGCCGAGAAAAGAATACAACATTCTCGTCTTTACACCTCAAAAGACACAATGACCTTCTGTAGACATAAAGCTATACTTTTAATATTATATGTATTTCAAATACTGGCTGTCATAACTTACAATTTTTAATTTTCTGATGGAGTAAAAGCACAACTATATAATTATGTTTTTCATAAACTATATGAATTCTGTTTTTCACTCTCAGTGCAAGATGTCATAAATTACACAACTATTTAACACCTCATTATGCAATAAGATTAATTTTAAAGCCTTTGTCCAACTGTTGCTTATTACTCTATGTTAAAGGCAAGCTCATTTCTTCTATGTTGTCTGGTAAATTTAATGAATTAACTGTCTTCTTGGTTCATGATGTTTAAAAGCTATGATAGGTTCATCAAGATATAATCCCAATGTAAGTCTAGAAGAAACAGCATGCACAAAGAAAATAATTACTAACACTGATAAGTAATATCTAAAATAAATGGAGTGTACAATTGAATCATAAGGACTAAATTTTCTCAAATAAATCAACATTTATCCCCGAGAAAAAAAATTATCAAGTGATCACAGGCTGATTCATAATGCAAAGAAAAAATTTCAATATATAGTAAAAGATTAGCTTAATGTTATATTCAAATAATCAAAACAGATTAGTTGATCTATTTTTTAAGCATCAACTTTTAAAATGTATGTAAAATAATGACAGCCAAATGTACTGTTTCTAAGGCATAAATGTGTATGATTAATATTAGTTAAGAGTTTTGAATATAACTTATTAAAATTTACTGGTTATAGAGTTAGAAAAAGAAGATGTTAGTCATGTGTTCCCTGGATCTTCTATCAAAGCAATATCTCCATAGCTGAACATTATGGTTGACAGTTGTTTCAATCAACCAAATGTATTTAAGGAAGAAACTAAACCAGAAGAAATTCCAAAGATTGCAATAACATTGATAAAACTTAGAGCTATATTTCCCAACCCTCAAATCTTCTATTGTAGTAATATTTTGTTTGTGTTTTAACAAACAAAGCTTACCTGAAGATTAGCGTGAAGAGATAAGCCACTAGAGGCCAGGGAGTGGTGGCACACACCTTTAATCCCAGGATTTAGGAGACAGAGGCAGAGGGATCTCTTTTAGTTCAGGGCCACCCTGGACTACAACATTGAATCTGTGTGAAAGAGAAATATCTCACACAAAAATGGTCCAAGCACTTGGTATCCAAAGACTTTAATCCCAGCACTAGAAAGGTGGAGACAGGAGTGATATGACTGGATAAAGAGAAGAATATAAGGCAGGAAGATAAAAGAGCTCAATGCAGTCTGAGGTTTGGTGGAGACAGATGCAGTTGGGAGATGCAGTCTGAAGACAGGATCACCCCTTCAGTCTGATCATTTGTAGAGGTAAAAGAACTCCCTAGTGGCTGGTCACTCTGCTTCTCTAATCTTCAGTATTAACCCCTATATCTGACTCTGGCTTTTTATTTTTAACTCCAATTAAAATTCATGTTACATTTTATATATGATATTTGTGATGTCCTTTATCATATGCACCTCTTATAAGCCTCACATATTCACATTAACAATATTTGTTCTTTCTTTTATTATGCTTAAAATACTTGATTATCTGAATGTTTATCAAAGCACTTGCAAAAATCCACAATTATTCCAGTATTGATGATGAATTTAGACAAACATAATATATATTGATCCTAATTCCTTTTCACAGAAAAAGCCTTAGAGAAAGGCATATTGCCAATATAAGGCTTCGGTGCTAAAAATACATGTGAACTTCTGTATTTCTTATGAGCTCATTGATTTTCCAAGATGTCCTAACAGTGCAAAAATACATTGCCTATTTTATCGTAGATATTACTTACTATATACATTATACTTTATAATGTACATAATTTATATATTACAAATGAAGTTAGCGTTCATTAATAACAAAACGTTACCAACACTTTCTTAATGTTGGAACTTATCCAAATAATCTGCATCGACAAAGATGCTTATACTTGTATTTCTGTGCTGTGTGATACCAGATACTGTATACTGCTAAGGTAAGGACAAAGGAAAACTAATACTAATAAAATGAAAGGAGGAAACAACTTGCCCTTTCCCTTTGTAGGCCATTTATCTATTGGTTACATTTCCTGTTGCCGTGATCACATACTGATAAAAGGAACTTAAAGGTGGGAGAGTTTCTTGTGACTTACAGAATGAGGGTGTACCCCATTATAGTTGGAAGTCAGAACATCAGGGGCTCAAGGCAGTTGGTCACTGCATCTGGGGAAGTAGACAGATGAATGCTAGCATTCATCTACCTTGCTGTTTTATTGTCTGGTTGCCACCCTCCATGGAAATATGCCACCCATATTTTTTTTTTATTTTATTTTTTTTTTTATTGAGAAAAAGAAAAGAAAAAAAAAGTTTCCGCCTCCTCCCGGCCTCCCATTTCCCTCCCCCTCCTCCCACCCTTCTCCCCCTCCCCCCCGCTCCTCTCCCCCTCCCTCTCCAGTCCAAAGAGCAGTCAGGGTTCCCTGTCCTGTGGAAAGTCCAAGGCCCTCCCCCCTCTGTCCATGTCTAGGAAGGTGAACATCCAAGGTGGCTAGGCTCCCACAAAGCCCGAACTTGAAGTAGGATCAAAACCCCGGGCCATTGTCCTTGGCTTCTCATCAGCCCCCATTGTTCGCCATGTTCAGAGAGTCTGGTTTTATCCCAGGCTTCTTCCGTCACAGTCCAGCTGGCCTTGGTGAGCTCCCAATAAATCAGTCACACTGTCTCAGTGGTTGGGTGCACCCCTCGTGGTCCTGACTTCCTTGCTCATGTTCTCCCTCCTTCCGCTCCTCATTGGGAACTTGGGAGCTCAGTCAGGTGCTCCAGTGTGGGTCTCTGTGACTATCTCCATCCATCGCCAGCTGAGGGTTCTTCTTATTTAGCTTCTTTGGGTTTACCACTATATACTCTGTGACCGTTATTTATGGCTAAAAACCAATTATGAGTGAGTACATCCCATGTTCCTCTTTTTGGGTCTGGGATACCTCACTCAGGATAGTGTTTTCTATTTCCATCCATTTGCATGCAAAATTCGAGAAGTCATTGTTTTTTACCGCAGCGTAGTACTCTAATGTGTATATATTCCACACTTTCTTCATCCATTCTTCCATTGAAGGGCATCTAGGTTGTTTCCAGGTTCTGGCTATTACAAATAATACTGCTATGAACATAGTTGAACAAATGCTTTTGTCATGTGATAGGGCATCTCTTGGGTATATTCCCAAGAGTGGTATTGCTGGGTCCAGGGGTAGGTTGATCCCGAATTTCCTGAGAAACCGAAACACTGATTTCCAAAGTGGTTGCACGAGATTGCATTCCCACCAGCAATGGATGAGGGTACCCCATCCTCCACAGCCTCTCCAGCAAAGGCTATCATTGGTGTTTTTGATTTTAGCCATTCTGACAGGTGTAAGATGATATCTCAAAGTTGATTTGATTTGCATCTCCCTAATCGCTAAGGAGGTTGAGCATGACCTTAAGTGTCTTTTGGCCATTTGAACTTCTTCTGTTGAGAATTCTCTGTTCAGCTCAGTGCCCCATTTTTTAATTGGGTTAATTAGCATTTTGAAGTCTAGTTTCTTTGAGTTCTCTATAAATTTTGGAGATCAGACCTTTGTCTGTTGCGGGGTTGGTGAAGATCTTCTCCCAGTCAGTGGGTTGCCTTTTTGTCTTAGTGACAGTGTCCTTTGCTTTACAGAAGCTTCTCAGTTTTAGTAGGTCCCATTTATTCAATGCTGTCCTTAATGTCTGTGCTGCTGGGGTTATGCATAGAAAGCGATCTCCTGTGCCCATTTGTTGTAGGGTGCTTCCCACTTTCTCTTCTATCAGGTTCAGTGTGATCGGACTAATATTGAGGTCCTTGATCCATTTGGACTTGAGTTTTGTGCAAGGTGATAGATATGGGTCTATTTTCATTCTTCTACAGGTTGATATCCAGTTGTGCCAGCACCATTTGTTGAAGATGCTTTCTTTCCTCCATTGTATACTTTTAGCTCCTTTATCGAAAATGAGGTGATCATAGGTTTGTGGGTTAAAATTTGGGTCTTCTATGCGATTCCATTGATCGACTTCTCTGTTTTTATGCCAGTACCACACTGTTTTCATTACTGTAGCTCTGTAATAGAGTTTGAAGTCGGGGATGGTAATGCCACCAGAAGATCCTTTATTGTATAGGATTGTTTGGCTATCCTGGGTTTTTTGTTTTTCCATATAAAGTTGATTATTGTCCTTTCAAGATCTGTGAAGAATTTTGCTGGGAT
>JABTXL010004655.1:325727-341773 GCA_025134845.1 Neodon shergylaensis | reverse complement strand
ATCCCAGCAAAATTCTTCACAGATCTTGAAAGGACAATAATCAACTTCATATGGAAAAGCAAAAAACCCAGGGTAGCTAAAACAATCCTATACAATAAAGGATCTTCTGGAGGCATTACCATCCCTGACTTCAAACTCTATTACAGAGCTACAGTAATGAAAACAGTGTGGTACTGGCATAAAAACAGAGAAGTCGATCAATGGAATCGCATAGAAGACCCAAATTTTAACCCACAAACCCATGATCACCTCATTTTCGATAAAGGAGCTAAAAGTATACAATGGAGGAAAGAAAGCATCTTCAACAAATGGTGCTGGCACAACTGGATATCAACCTGTAGAAGATTGAAAATAGACCCATATCTATCACCTTGCACAAAACTCAAGTCCAAATGGATCAAAGACCTCAATATCAGTCTGAACACACTGAACCTGATAGAAGAGAAAGTGGGAACCACCCTACAACAAATGGGCACAGGAGATCGCTTTCTATGTATAACCCCAGCAGCACAGACATTAAAGGCAGCATTGAATAAATGGGACCTACTAAAACTGAGAAGCTTCTGTAAAGCAAAAGACACTGTCACTAAGACAGAAAGACAACCTACTGACTGGGAGAAGATCTTCACCAACCCTGCAACAGACAAAGGCCTGATCTCCAAAATTTATAGAGAACTCAAGAAACTAGACTTCAAAATGCTAATTAACCCAATTAAAAAATGGGGCACTGAACTGAACAGAGAATTCTCAACAGAAGAAGTTCAAATGGCCAAAAGACACTTAAGGTCATGCTCAACCTCCTTAGTGATTAGGGAGATGCAAATCAAAACAACTTTGAGATATCATCTTACACCTGTGAGAATGGCTAAAATCAAAAACACCAATGATATCCTTTGCTGGAGAGGCTGTGGAGGAAGGGGTACCCTCATACATTGCTGGTGGGAATGCAATCTTTTGCAACCACTTTGGAAATCAGTATTTCTGTTTCTCAGGAAATTCGGGATCAACCTACCCCTGGACCCAGCAATACCACTCTTGGGAATATACCCAAGAGAAGCCCTATCACATGACAAAAGCATCTGTTCAACTATGTTCATAGCAGCATTATTTGTAATAGCCAGAACCTGGAAACAACCTAGATGCCCTTCAATGGAAGAATGGATGAAGAAAGTGTGGAATATATACACATTAGAGTACTACGCTGCGGTAAAAAACAATGAGTTCTCGAAATTTGCATGCAAATGGATGGAAATAGAAAACACTATCCTGAGTGAGGTATCCCAGACCCAAAAAGATGAACATGGGATGTACTCACTCATAATTGGTTTCTAGCCATAAATAATGGTCACGGAGTATATAATTGGTGAACCTAAAGAAGCTAAATTAGAAGGTGAACCCAAGGAAAAACATATAATTATTCTCTTGACTAAGGGAAGTAGACAAAATTGCCGGGGAGAAATTTTGGGATCTTGGGGGGGGGGGATGGGAGTATCGGGGGAAGGGGAGAGAAAAGTGAGAAGGGGAGGATGAGGGAAACTTGGGGAAACAGGAGGATTGGGATAAAGGAAGGTTGGATAGGGGAGCACGGAAGCACAATTTTTAGTTAAGGGAGTCACCTTAGGGTTGGCAAGAGACTTGAACCTAGAGTGGCTCCCAGGAGCCCAAGGCGAGGTCCCCAGTTAGTTCCTTGGGCAGCTGAGGATAGGGAACCTGAAATGACTCTATCCTATAGCCATACTGATGATTATCTTGCATATCACCATAGAACCTTCATCAGGTGATGGATGGAGATAGTCACAGAGACCCACACAGGAGCACCGGACTGAGCTCCCAAGTTCCCAATGAGGAGCGGAAGGAGGGAGAACATGAGCAAGGAAGTCAGGACCACGAGGGGTTCACCCAACCACTGAGACAGTGTGGCTGATCTATTGGGAGCTCACCAAGGCCAGCTGGACTGTGACAGAAGAAGCATGGGATAAAACAGGACTCTCTGAACATGGCGAACAATGGGGGCTGATGAGAAGCCAAGGACAATGGCCCTGGGTTTTGATCCTACTTCAAGTTCTGGCTTTGTGGGAGCCTAGCCAGTTTGGATGTTCACCGTCCTAGACATGGACGGAGGGGGGAGGACCTTGGACTTTCCACAGGGAAGGGAATCCTGACTAATCTTTGGACTGGAGAGGGAGGGTGAGAGGAATGGGGGGAGGGGGAGAAGGGTGGGAGGAGGGGGAGGGAAATGGGAGGCTGGGGGGAGGCGGAAACTTTTTTCTTTTTCTCAATAAAAATAAATAAATAAATAAATAAATAAATAAATAAATAAATAAATAAATACTGCTGGCATAACTGGATATCAGCCTGTAGAAAAATGAAAATAGATCCATACCTATCACCATACACAAAACTCAAGTCCAAATGGATCAAAGATCTCAACATAAAGCCAACCACACTGAACCTCATATAAGGGAAAGTGAGAAGAACACTTTAACACATGGGCACAGGATACCACTTCCTAAATATAACCCCAGTAGCATAGACAATCAGAGAAACAATTAATAAATGGGACCTCCTGAAGCTGAAAAGATTATGTAAATCACAGGACATAGTCAATAAGACAAAATGACAGCCTACAGAATGGGAAAAGATCTTCACCAACCCAACATTGGACAAAAGGCTCATCTCCAAAATATACAAAGAACTCAAAAAATTGGTCATCAAAACACAAACAAATAATCTAATAAAAATGGAAAATAGACCTTAACAAAGAATTCTCAACAGAGGAATCTAAAATGCCTGGACGACATTTAAGGAAATGCTCAACATCCTTTGCCATTGGAGAAATACAAATCAAAAACTCTAAGAGTCCATCTTATGTAGGAATGGCCAAGATCAAAAACACTGATGACAACTTATGCTGGGTAGGATGTGGGGCAAAGGGAACACTTCCGCATTGCTGGTGGGAGTGCAAGTTGGTACAGCCTCTATGGATGTCAGTATGGCGATTTCTTAGAAAATTAGGAAACAACCTTCCTCAAAACTCAACAATACCACTTTTGGGTATATATCCAAAGGATGCTCAATAGTGCCACAAAGACATGTGCTCAACTATGTTCATAGCAGCATTGTTTCTCATAGCCAGGACCTGGAAACAACCTAAATGCCCCTTGACCAAAGAATGGAAAGGAAACTGCAGTACACTTATACAATGGAGTACTACACAGCAGAAAAAAAATTAATGGCCTATTGAAATTTGCGGGCAAATGAATGGATCTAGAAAACATCATATTGAGTGAGATAACCCAGACCAAGAAAGACAAATATCATATGTACTCACTCATAAGTGGCTTTTGGACATAATGCCAGAAAAAAAAAACAGCCTACAATTCACAATCCCAGACAACCTAGATAACAATGAGGACCCAAGTAACTTACAGCAAGCTGCCCACAAACCCCATCAAGTGCTCTGCTTCCTGTAAGAGCCAGAGTTCATGCTGCCTGACCAGGAAGCCAGATCTTAAAGAAGCTGTGCAATTTTTTCCACTAAAGCTGAATCAGGAAACCTCTTAAATGAGTCACTCCTCTGCTTGCTGCCTGGGCTCCAAAACTCTGCTTTTTGTTAGGTTGTTGTTTTCTGTAATGGTCTTCATCTGTTGCACAAAGAAGTTACATTGATGAGAGGTGAGGGTTATACTTCTTAATGTATGTGAGGAAAAATATTTTGAATGTAGTTAGGGATTGAGTTAAAGTTTAGTAACATGGTGGTTGTAGATTTTCCTCCAAAGTATGTGACTTTGCTAGCTCTGGGTAGCTGACTAGGTTTCTAGGATCAGAAATGATGTCCCTCTTGTTGAGTGGGTCTAAGTCCAATTAGAGAGCCGTTGTTTACCAGCAAGGTATTTGTGCCACTACTGCACAGATAGGGTTAAGATAACCTTAATTTGATCAGCCCTGTACAAGTTCTTTTACTCTAAAAGGTAACATTCATAGCCACAAGTATTGGGGTGCGGGACTCTGACATCCACTGTCTGTCAACCTGAGTGTCACAAAAACTTCCAAACTTTCCTTTATCCCTTTATGTTCCACTCCTCAGTTCTTCTTGGTTCATGGCTCAGGCATTTGTATTCAAATCAATGAGGCAGCCATTCTAAAATTGTGGTCAACATACATTAGGTGTCCAAAGACTCTTTCACAGGAGTCACTTAGACAATCAGGAGTCACAGATGTTTACATTATAATTCATAACAATAACAAAATTGCAGTTGTGAATCAGCAATGAAAATAATTTTATGGTTAGGGGTCACCACATGAAGATCTGCATTAAAGGGTCACAGCATTTGGAAGGTTGAGAACCACTGCACTAATGAGTCATTCCATCATTATGACTATGCAAGAACCTTTTTACTGTGGAAGAATATTGTTACTGTAGAACATATCTAAGGATATCTATGTAGTAGGTGCATGACTTGCATCTTCAATATGGAAGATTCTTCACATTTACTGTGTGTTAAAAACAATCCTGAAAATGGATATTACACTAGTCATTACACATGAATCAACCTAGCTCAAGGGAAAACTTAGCTCCATATTTTTTCCCTCACTTTCAGTTGGATTCAGAGAATTTATATATACTTACTGGTACAAAGTGGAGGCTACGGCAGTATGATTCTGAGAGATGACATGAAGGCTTGACTACCTGTTCAAAAAGTTTTCTCATACCAACTGTTCCTACTCAGTTCAATCTTTGGATTATTAGTTACATACTCTTTTAATTGGTAGATCAGACAGAACTCAGTAGTGAGCAAGTCCAGGTCCATTTTTACTTAGCGTTCAGAAGGAAATATTTTCTATCAGGATTATTCAATGTTTTATAACCCTCTACTAAAACTGTCATAATGGCAGGTGAGATGGCCCAGCTGGTAATGTCCTTGTCAGGTTCTCAGAACCTACATAAAATCTAGACATGGTAGGGCAAGTTTCTCATCCCAGAATGAGGAGTTGGAAACAGACAGCAACCTGGAGCTCGTGGACCAGGCAGTATAGCCAAACTGATGATTCCCAGGATCTCAGAGAGACTCTGTGTCAGAAAATAAAGTGTAGGCCTACTGAAGAAGATACCCAACATCAACCTCCAGCCTCCACATACAAGTGAAGACATGCACAGGCACATGAAAACATGTACATGTACGTTACATACCCTCATTTTATGCATATATGCATACATATAAATGTATTATATATAATCACAGATATTTATGAGAGATAGAGAGTCTGTAGGAGGGAGTGAGGGAGAGGGATTATGACTCTGCTTCAGAATACTGCAAGCTTATGCATTGATTCTCCAATGAATGCAGAATCCTGCATGGTTTTGAACTTGACCTTACTCTGGTGACTATGGAATGAATAAAGAACAGATACACATACAGAAAATCTGGGTTCAGGTGGGCAAAGCACACTCTCATTGAGTGGTATCAATTATGCAACAACCCAGAATCTCATCACCTTTATTATGTAGCGCAAAGATAAGGGTTGGCTAGACTACCTTTTCTAGAGATTGGTAGGAAATCTCTAGAAAGAGCAGTCTCAGGTTACAGTCATCGGGAAGAGGAAACTGTGGTTAAAGTTTCACTGCCCAGTACCAACATTTGCACTAAAACCAAAGGAAGACAGCCATCCCTCTGAGCCTCATCCCTGAGGAAAAGCTTTGCCACTCCCATTAGTCTGAAGCATTGGGTATTTGACATAGCTATTTCCAAGTCTACAATACACGTTCATTCAGGACTTCATCTACTCTCCACTCATTCAGTTAGGGCTTCTTTGGCTTTCCTCTTGCAGGGAGGTTTCTCCTGAGCTACAGGCTGCATTTCTTTTCTTCTGGCACAAGTAGAATTCCTTACTCCAAGCTCTGGACCTGTTGGAAGATTTTCTGTACTAGATTTCAATCCACATTCATCAACATTCATGTTGAATACTCTTTAGACTATGTGCAGAATGTCTTGCCTATAAAACCAAGGAAAGAATCTCATAAGAGACAAGTGTGTGTGTGTGTGTGTGAGAGAGAGAGAGAGAAAGAGAGAGAGAGAGACAGAGAGAGAGAGAGATAAAGAGAGAGACAGAGAGATAGAATGTCAAATGTGGTAATTTCTTCCTTTTAGACAGTATCTCAGTATGATTCTGCTCCTTGAAACCCTCCAAACATCACTGGTAAGGTAGGTTCCTTCTAATCTTTGATGATCTGGTCTTCAGTATACCAACAAATATCATCACAGGTATCAACCTAGGTTGTTCCAATCCATAATCTTGGTCTCAGATTCATAGTTTATTAAATAGCAATGTCTTGGATATAGTTTTTCAGTCTTACTGCTCTTTAACTTTTCCAATCATATCTCAGTTGCTCTATTGTACCTATAACAACACTGGAAGGTATCAACCTCTTTATGTAGCCAGACTATGCTTCTCATGCTGATACATAGTAGTTATTGCTTTCTACCCTTAGACAATCATCAATACAATATATTCAGAAAGGAAACACTTTTGTGCTACTTGTGGGATTTGTTTCTCCCTAGATTTCAATTTCAACCTGTGAGGACATTCTTTTCCAGTGCCATTATTCCCTCAATGGCTCTCATAGGGTCTTCAACAAAAAATAGATGCTAAGGATTTCCATTCTCCCTTATTCCTTTTGTGTACTGGCTATTTTTACTAGAAAAGCCATGAGTGATTCGGTCCCAGAGCTTCATCATGCTGTCTGTCTTCTTTAATCACTGCTATGTAACATATCAGTCCATTTCTTCTAAAAAGATAGCAAGGTTACATATGCATGTTACTTGTTGAAGAAAATGATCTAGGAGTAATATGTAGAAAGAGCCAAGGAGGGTGCAAGAATCAGTAGTCACGAAAGTAGAACTGCTCCAGAAGGAGAGAAGAAAGGAAGAGGGGATTTAAAGGGGTTTACATCATTTTGTCTTTCTCAAATTAATCTGTTTTTAATACATACCCTTGCTGTGTGCAATGGCTAGCCTGAGGTCCTTCTGCCTCCATGCCTCAAGAGCCAGGTTACAGGTTTGTACCACCCCAGCTCTGTGTCAGTTTAGAAAAGTTAAATGCACTTCTTGAGCCTCATATCTCATAGAAGTGAAGCTGTCCTGTACCATTGCCATACTCAGCAACACAGACCAACTCATGAAAAGTGTGGCCACTTCATGAGCTTGAAGATGGGGGTACACTGCCACCTATTAGTTAGATCATAGCAACTTAAGGAGATTAGAGAAGTCCACATTGATGGTTACTGCATTCAACAACTTACCAAAAGCCCTTAGTGAAAGCCTTGTAGCTACAGAGTTGCTTTGTGTGTGGTTTTTTTGAAGATGTAAGTTGCTCATGAAGAATTCTGTTCATAGGTTCCTCGATGTTATATTCTGGTCCTGCAGCTGCATAGTCAAACTGCCTCCCCCGTCTTCTTACTATTGAGGAATATTCTTTTTGAAAAACAGATGTGTCAGAAAGGAATGAAAACTGTCTCCTCTATTCAGAATTACATTTATAAGAGACACGTAATCAACACTATCTTCAGAATCAAACACCTCTGGTGGGAAGTTTTCACTTTTTATGCAGTTGCAAAGAAAAGTAAAAAGGCTGCTTTCTCATTCAACAGCCATCTTATTTGCCACTGTCACATCTCTACCCCAGTCTCTATTAAGCTGAAACCGTTCATCTATGCAAGTGTGATCATGCGTAGCATAAAAGGCCATCAAATAGGCTGCGATTATGAAATATGTTGTCAGAAAGCAGCAATGAATTCTCCCTATCTCCTTATCATTTTGCCTGTACTTTGCAAAATTGGGATGGAAAGCATGAAGAGTCTAGACTCTACTCACTTCTGAAACACTCCATCCTCAGTTTTTCTATCTCCTCAGGTATTCATTTGCGAACTCTGATATAATTAATGAACTGTTAGTGAAGATTGAGCATGAATTTTCAGGTGCTAAGTTTTTTTTTTGGACTGTTGTTTGAAGAGTCATTACCTGATTATAATGTAAAGGATGCCATCAATTTCTTTCCTTGAATATTCCTGTCAATCAATTCCACACCCATAAGTGAAACTAATCCTGTGAATAACAAGTGCATGTTACCTAGCTTGCTCTTCTTGTTATCCCCCCAAATGTCTGTTATCCCTAGACTGTGAATCATGGAATTGTATGTAGCAAATGAAGCTGTCCTTCATTGCGTTTCCATTCCCTTACCTGGTCATGTTCCATTCACTTCCTGTGACTCTATCACCACTGCACCTCTATTGTGATTCCAGCTGTGTGGTGTCCATATCATAGCTCCAAGTGCTTCTACACAGACACCAAAAGACACTCTGCTACTCATCCTCAAAAAACCACTTCAACTTACCTTTACCAAGAAAACTTTTAAGCAAAGACCTAAATGAAGTTGGAGTAATAAATGAATATCTGCTTTGTTTTTTTCTAAAGATGATATTTAGACTTTTTGTATTGATGTGCCATGTCCTTCTGTATATGTGTTGCTTTTATTGACCAATGACTAAAGTTGGTTTGGCTTATAGCAGGGAAGAATATAGCCAGACTGAAAGAGACATAGAGAGAGAGTAGGCAGACTCAGAGAGATGCCTTATAGATGTCAAAGGAGAATGATGCCAAAACAGAACCTTACCTGGAAAGCCACAACCTATGGCAATACCCAGATTAATAGAAATGAATTAATTCAAGATGCTGAGTTAGTTAATAAGAAGCATTAGCTAATAGGCCAAGGAATGTTGTAATTAACATAGTTTCTGTGTGATTATACAGGTCTGGGCAGCCGGGAATGAACAAGAAGTCTCCTACTATAAAATGGCACTGACCATCAGGCATGTACCCACATAAGACCAGAGAGAGAGAGAGAGAGAGAGAGAGGACATCTTGACCCAAAAAAATGGGAGTCAAACACAACTTCTTGGTAGCTGCATTTTTTTCAGATTGGTTCTGTTTGTTGGCTGCAATCAAAGGCATGGCTCCTTTAAGAAGTCTTCTTGGTTCATACTGGCAGTACAACAGCTCTGGCTCTTTGGAGGTCCACCTAGAGAAAACTTAAATGGGGTTTGTGATCAGAGTGCTATAAGTTGCTTAATGGCAACATAAACCCGCTGCATCCCTGGAGCTGGAGTGGTGAGCATGGCTCACAGAGCTGGCAATGAATGTACCTCCTCCATGTTGGACTGGGCAGGGCCAAAAGGCAAAGCCGCCTTAGTCCTAGCCGATTTAGCATTTTGAAAGGTGCTCCAAATCAGAAAATAATTACAGGTATAGAATAAAAAAAAAACAGATTCAGACAGAAATAAACCTCTGAATGGGTTATAATGTGTTTTAAAAATGTGTATAGTCTTGGGAGAGAGAAGAAAAATAGTATAGACAGTTATAAAATAAATAAATAGTTTAAAAAATAAAACAAAGTCCTTAAAGAGACAGTAAAAGTAATTTAAAAGAGTACAGAAAATCATAGATCAAAGGGGTAAAGAAAAATAAGCAACATAAAAATGGAATATATACAGAGAGTCTGGATTATGTATATTATTGTGTTGTCTTTGAATTTTTTGACTGCAGAGAGCTATTTGATTCTGGGGTCTGGTAAGCTAACCCAACATAAAGGTATCTTGTCTTCAAAATTTTGTTCTAAGGATATGTTGCTTTGAAAAATAGGTTCTGCTTTTGTTCTGCAGAGGAAAGGTGGGAACATGTGGTTTCCTTCCAGACTAATATGGTTTGATGGAGTAAGAACCCCCTAAAAGGTCTCTGTGAA
The DNA here is from genome assembly GCA_025134845.1 of Neodon shergylaensis. Classification (NCBI taxonomy): domain Eukaryota; kingdom Metazoa; phylum Chordata; class Mammalia; order Rodentia; family Cricetidae; genus Neodon; species Neodon shergylaensis. The sequence continues at coordinate 331,978 of JABTXL010004655.1, read as the reverse complement.
CCCTAAAAGTATTTCACCCAAAAAAGTGCAGGAAGCAGTTTTAAGAAAATTTTGCCCAAATTTTCAAAACTATTATTTACAAACGTTAATTTTCATTTAAAGGGGGTTGAGTATAGTGGTTAATAGTCACAGTCAATGTCTAAAAAAAAATAAGGAGGATATGATATAGAGATAAGTACTTTGCATTGATATGGATCTTGGTCTACTGATGCAAATTTAAGGTCGATATATTACACTTTGTATATATATTTCTACTCTTGTTTAAAGTATTATGTTTATACAGCTCTTTTTAAAATGTAATATATAATTAAAATTACATATTAATAAATAGTCATTTATAATCATCAGACTTATAGTCATGTTAGCTAGATTTTCTAGATGTACAGAGATTTATTTCAGATAGATAGTCTTTCTTCAAATATGGCATCTAAAATGTTTTAAGAACTAGACTTTTCCTGAAAATGAGACACATCTGCTCCTGGCAACACCAATTTACTTCAAGAGGATGATGGTCATCAAAGAGTCTCCTTTGGAGCTGGTTAGTCTTTTGGGCAAGAAACTGCTCTTGCTTGAACTTCTTGATGGCATGTTGTATGAACTAGGCATGCAGGACCCACAGAAAAGTGACTGGTGAATATTCCAAAATACAGGATGGTCCTTCAGGGTTCCTGCTTCACAGAAGAAATTGTCAGACATTCTGCAGGACACAGAAGAAAGTGACTGACTAACTACAAAGATAGGCAAAACAGCCTTTCAAATTTTCTGCTTCTTGGAAAAGTCTGCCAGATACTATGGGCCTGTAGGCTGAAGATGGGTGCCCCAATGTTGCAGAAGAACTTTGGGTGACTGTCCAGGTAGCAAGACATCTCTGTCAATTCTAAAGTTTTGGAAGTTGTTTACAATGTACTTCCTGTTTACTTAAGTAATAGTATATGTTTCTGTGGTCTTGAAGTGTTGAAGAAAGATAGTTATAGTTTCCTTAGTTATGATAAAGATAAATTAGATATGAAACTTAGACTTGCAAAGATAAAAGAGATAATAGTGCATTTTCTTTAATTTTGCCAAATACAAATAGACTAAATATTGTAACTACAATTCTTGTTTGAGTCTATTTTGTTTTATGTAATTTTACTACATTAAAGTTAAGCCATTTTATTTAGAAAGAAAGGGGGAGATGATATGGGATGGCCTTCTGTATATGTGTTGTTTTTATTGGCTAATGAATAAAGCTGCTTTGACCTATAGCAGGGCAGAATATAGACAGCCTGGAAGAGATATATAGAAAATGTAGGCAGAGTCAGAAAGATGCCATGTAGCTGTGGAATGAGAAAGGCACCAGAACAGAACCTTAGCTGATAATCCACAGCCTCGTGACAATACACAAATTAATAGAATGGGTTAATTTAAGATGTAAGAGTTAGATAATAAGAAGCCTGAGCTAATAGGCCAAGTGGTGTTGTAAATTCATACAGTTTCTGTGTGGTTACTGGGGTCTGGGTGACTGGGAATGAATGAGCAATCTCCTACTATGTTGTATTGGTATAACAAGAGGCTAAGGATTATATTATTTATAAGGAAAATAAACTTATTTTCATGGTTCTGGAGGCTGCAGTAGAAGGTTTATCATCTGGTAATAGTTTGGTATGTGCTTTAGTGTGAACCAAAGTTTTAATTACTTTCCCTAAGATGTCCATGAAATAAAAATGCCTCTGAAATGCAAGCCACTTGCCCAAAGATGGATAATTCCTAAAATGTTTGAGGGCATTGTTTGTGGAAGATAACAAGCCATATGTTTTCTCTCCCTGAAACAAGTTTTTTTTTTTTGACCCATCTTCATCAATGTGCTTGATAACATATGTGTAGGAAGTTCACAAGATGAAGCTATGTCAGGATGTATGCTTGTCCCTGATTGGACCTTATGAGAAATGCAATGAATTGTGGTTTTATCTGCTACAGACTGTGATTCTGAGCCATTTTTCCAGAAACCTCAGCATGAACCTGGTGAGAGCCTGTCCACCTGGCCAATATTTAAAGTTTGCTTCAAATTTGGCTTTAAAATGATGAAGTTGTCTTATTCTTGATTGGTGGAAATAATACTTTCAGAATGACAGGGCATCTTCTTTTTTTTAATTTTTTATTGAGAAAAAGAAAAAAAAAAGTTTCCGCCTCCTCCCAGCCTCCCATTTCCCTCCCCCTCCTCCCACCCTTCTCCGCCTCCCCCACTCCTCTCCCCCTCCCTCTCCAGTCCAAAGAGCAGTCAGGGTTCCCTGCCCTGTGGAAAGTCCAAGGTCCTCCCCGCTCCGTCCATGTCTAGGAAGGCGAACATCCAAAACACTGGAGCACCGGACTGAGCTCCCAAGTTCCCAATGAGGAGCGGAAGGAGGGACAGGGCATCTTCTTAAGGCAAGAAACATTAATCTTATCATAGCAGTAGAAAGAATAACAACAGGAACTTCCTGCCACCTCTAGTACTTCGGGATCAAGGTCAAATTTAGAAGTTTTCTCCTCTTCACTACAACTGACAATTCCTCTACAAACAAAGTTTGTCTCAGGAATCATAATAGTTTGTATTTACTCTTGGTATGTTTATATGTGCAGTTTTTATTTTTGAGTTTTTTCTTTTGTTGAAAATAGATTTGTTTTAATACAGCATATTTTGACAATGATTTCTCCTCTCCCAACTCCTTCTTGACTTTTCCTACCTTCCCTCCCAACTGAATCCACTCCTTACTGCCTCTGTTGGGAAAGCAATTAGGTATCTCAAGAATTATAATAAAATAAGATAAAACCAAACAAACAAATTGGAATAGGACAAAACAATCAACAAGAGAAAAAGAGCCAAAGAAAAAGTTAAAAAAGTATAGACACAGAGACAGGCAAGTTTGTACATTCAAGAATTTCATGAAATCACAAAACTGCAATTCATAATATATACAGCAAACTTGTAAAGAAGCGAAAAAATATTATGAGACTAAGAATCTTCAAAGATACCATTGAGTTCTTTTTTTTTTTTTTTGACCACCTAGTGCTGACTGACATGGGACCTGCCTTTCAGAGTGGTTTTTACACCCAGTGAGACTCCCTTAGAAAATGCTAAGTTTTGAGTGGTTGCCAACTAGAGATGGTCTCTGACTTAGAGATGGGGCCTTGTGTCCACGTCTCCTCTCTGTGCTGGAACCCCACCTGGTACAAATCCATAGCATCTGTGGGTTCTTATATACATTGGTGGTGCAGTTGTGCTTACAGAGCCTTGTTTCCTTGGTGTCCTCCATCCGCTCTGGCTCTTACAATCTTTCTGCCCCCTGCAGAGTTCCCTTAGACCTGAGACGGGATTTGATCTCCATCTCATGGAGCTAAGTATTCCAAGGCCTCTCACTCTCTCCCCATTACTCAGTTGTGGGTCTCTGTATTTGTTTCTATATACTGCAGAAGGAACCTTCTCTGATGACATCTGAGTATGATATCTATGAATATATCATAATGCCATTAAAAGTCATCTTATTGCTATGTTCCTTTAGCAGAGCAATAGCATCAGGTTTTTCTCCATGGTACCTGGCCTATCTGTCTCAGGTTCTTGGCCACCTTATTGGTGTTTTGGGTTAGTTTCATCTCATAAAGTGTGTCTTCAAATATTTTTGTTATGATCCTACTTCTCTTAGAATGGAACTTGTGGGCCCATGGAATAGCTCAGTGAATAGTGATGCTTGCCACAAGCCTGACAATTGGAGTTCAATAATAAGAACTCACATAAAAGCTAAAAGATAGAACCAATTCCATGAGTCTATATAGATTTACACACAAACACACACACACATGCACAATGACAACTGCATGCCACTTACATCATCACAAATATACATACAATAATAATAAAATAAAAATTAAAAAATTAAAACAGTTGTTGTACATATGCTAAATGAGTAATGTTGCCCACAAGTAGCTAATGAACATATTTTTAAAGTAATTTTTTACTTGTTTCTATAATTTAACCTGAGTAGTTTCTGGTCCTCTTTAGGTGCTCTGATATTGTTGACTGGTTCTTGTTGACTTTACTGTCTTGCATTAGCCATGCTTGCCCACTGAATTTTTATTTAAAAGAGGAATCCTGATGTTTTGAATAAAACTCAAAAGGAGATAAACCATTTCTCTTCATTTATTTTGTTTGATAACTTATAGTATATAAAACATGACAAGGTATTACCAATGTTCTTCTTTTGGTTGCCCTCCCAAACTTTAAAAAATCATAAAACATGAATAAATCAAGCTGGTACTCATCTGGAAGCTTTATCCACATTGGTTCACCTTCATAATGCTGGAAAGTTTTATGCTCAGTGCTGGAATAAATAAGTAATGTCACCCACCAGTGAACCCTGCAAGCTAAAATAATGACTGGTCTGACAAGATAAGCCCACCAGTGCAATAATGGCATTAATTTTTTTGGAGTACCAACCACCTTCCAATTGTTTCTTACAACCTATTCCATAAGGTAAAACTCATAAATGATACTGTTAATGTGGCCAAGAACCTGTGGCTAGGTGGGTCATGGGCTCTAGAAGAGAATTTGCTACCTTTATTCTGTCAAATGGACATAGGATTAAAATAATTACTGATATCTTGTGACTATATCCATAAATCAGGCCTTCTTTCAACCCTCTTCAGAGAAGCTTCTTTTAGAAAGAACTGAGTGTTGAGACTCCTATCTTGACAACATGCAGTAAACAAGTGGCTGTGAGATGTTGAGTCTGAAATGGGAAATCCATACCATATCCATATCCACCACCATCCCTCGGGGTTTAAAAGTCTTCAGAGAAAAGTGTAGAAGAATTTAAAATCCAGAGATGGTAGGTGACTTCAAAAAAAAAAAAAAGCAGTATCTTCCAGATTCAGCCGGGCAGTTGCACATATTAACTCACAGCAATTGCAAGAGCATGCTCAAGATCTGCAAAATCTCAATCAAGACTAAATCCCAACATGGAGGTAGCAGTAAATTCCACTACTAGATAAGGAGATAGTGGTATCTGATAATGTCTGGGAAAGGGAGAGTCAGGTTTCTCTAATGGTGTGAGCCCAGATAGGTCAACGACAGCCAGTAGACAGGCCTCACACCCAAAAGTAGCTGAACAACAGAAATTGGACTTTATGGGTGAAAGAAGAGGAAGAAGAACCAGGAAGAAGAGGAAACAGAAGTATTTCAAGCACAGTATGTTGCGTGGGTAAGGAATTGAGAGTTGCATGGGTTAGAAAGTGAGGGTAGATCTCGGAGGAGTTGGAGGAAGGGAGCAAATATGATCAAAACACATATGAAATTAACAAAGGAATAATATAATAAAGGCACCCAGGTGATAAATCTGGTGCAACTTCAGATCCCATCTTTTTCAGAGATGAGAAATCTGTTGCAACTGCAGAAGCCATCATATTCACAGATGAGAAATCTGGTGCAACTTCAGAACTCATATTATTCAGGTCTTTTCAGAGTTAAAAGCAGAAGCTTCCTATATTTTTACCTACTTGTAAACATCTGTGATTTCCTCAACAGAAATATTCATAAGTAGGAAGGAAAATGCCAATAACACAAAGGTACCTGGGAAGAAAAAAATTACATTAGACATGACAATTCTAATTTTGTCAACAACAACTTCTGCCTCCCAGGAGGAGAACTTTTGAGGCTGAAGCTTTGTTGGTAAGCAGGTTTATATCCAACAGAAGGCTTAGGAGGCACCTCAGAAAGAACATATCTGCAGTGCTGGCAACAGAGTTAGCTTGCCATGCATAATCTATTGACGGAAAAGAGGCTGTTAGAATATGAACAGTACTGTTTTTCTTAGGCTGAATATGTATGTTTTAAATGAGAATACTTTGAAACTGTTCAAATTTTGAAGGTTGTCTTCATTAGCAAACATTTATGACAATTGTTGAAATATTTTCGTTTCACTTGTACATCTCCATAAGGATTCTCATTCTGGCAGTAATTTCATTTGTCAGTTTTGCATGAAGCTAGGAAAGAAAATCTGCTTTCTTAACAGCTAAAATGTGTGTTCAAGCACCTAATTTGTGGTAATATTAAGAAAAGAAACTTAAATTTGAGTTACAGCATTCAGAGTAAAGACAGAAAGGAGCATGAGTTGAAATTCTTTTCCAAACAAATGTCTACTTCATCCCTGTCTCAGTGATCCATCAATACATAAGTAGGTGGGCATAAGTTCTCAGCTTCCGATGGAGTAAAAATCCCTAGTTAGAGGTACAAAGTTTGT
>JABTXL010004655.1:273876-325717 GCA_025134845.1 Neodon shergylaensis | reverse complement strand
CAGCTTCCGATGGAGTAAAAATCCCTAGTTAGAGGTACAAAGTTTGTGATAAACACTAACTATGAAAAAAAGTGCTTAACTAAACAAAAGCCATTTTAAAAACTGTAGCTTAAATGGTTATCAGTTACATTTAAAAAAATAAAAAAAGAATGATAAAATCAAATTTCCTTGGAAAGTTTGAGCAATTAAATTAATGCACGTGGGCATGGGTGATTTAGCAACGAGTTTCAGGAGGGCTCAGGAACAGGAACCTAGAGGTGAAGTGAGAATCGGAAATGTAGCTGACTGGCAGGTTCACTGATGTGTAAGGCCACCCATGTGGAGATCAGAGGATTCCATGTTTCAGAATCAGAGTGGAAGACCAAGGATAAAGAAGCATCTTTTCCTAAAAAGAAATACAAACTTGCTTCCTTCAGTAGAGAATTTAGAGTTTTCTCTATCTACATCAAATGATACTTGTATGTGTCCAAATCTTCAATCAGTTACCGTTTCATTTTAAGTAAATTTGAAGATGATAAGCAAGTTTAGAACTCGTAATGGTGGTAGTTGGGATCCCAAATAGTTGATAGTTATCAGCATTTCCTTTAACATATGAAAGTAACTTGTGTGTGCTACTAGATGAAATTGTCAATTTTCACTAAAATAATAAATTGTGGCAAAAAAAAAGTTTACTGCGCACATTGCTGTAAACTTGTCTTTTTAAAACCATACTAATAAAAAGACAGCACAGGCTCATCTGGCATCCTGTGGTCCTGCACTGCCACCCAGAGCCATAGCGATGTCAGGACAGGAGCTTCAGCCAAGGGTCATTCTGGGCCACCACCTGGGTTACAGTGGTGTCCAAACACTTTTGCAGGGACCATACTTATGTAAGTGGCCTGCACTGACACCCAGGACCCTATGACACCCAGAGCGTGAACTGCGATTGAGGGCTGTATCTGGCTGGGTCCATGGTCCTACTACAGAGTCTGTGTTGATGTTCATGGCCCACGTTACCACATGGGGCCATGGGAGAGCTGACCCTCATGGCCTGGGCATCGGACAGCTGGTCTCACTCCTAACCAGCCACCTCAGGGGGAGAACTGCTCCCATCGCTGGAGTGCTGGACCTTCACGTGAGGGAGAGCTGGACATACCCCTCAGCAGTTTCGAAAGAGATCTGGCCCAGCCTCTTGCTTGAGTGGGTGGTCCCAGTGGAGGCCTGGACTGACCAACTCAGTTACTACCATGTCCACTTCCAAGGTTTTGAGGTGGCCAACACCAACATATTCCTGACAAACCATGGCCACAGAATCTACATAACTTGAGGAAAGAGAAGGATATTCAAGAGAAATTTAAGTGAGGCGTCAGTATTGAGAATGTTCCAAAAACCAGAAGCTTTGAACCAGACCAACAGTTCACTGCAATGAACATCTCCAAGTAAAGCTGTTTCAACAAAAGAGTATACTTTTGTACACCACAACTCCCAAGGCCACTGTGCCAAATGGATATATGATGGAGGGGTAGGAGTAAAGATGGAGGAGTGAAGTGGGTTTGTTGTTGCTACTGTTGCTGTGTGGTATCTTGTTGCTGTTGTTTTCATTATTTTTTTTATTTTATTATGGGGGACTACAATGGCTGAGGGCAGACATGGAAGGACTGAGAAATGAGTGGGATGAGTATGTATGATGTGAAATTCTAAAGATTCAATAAAAAATACATTGAAAATTATTTTAAAATCATTTTGTCTCAAAATAATTACATTCAACTTAGCAAAAAGAGTAAGCTCATTTAGGTTTGAAGACAGTTTGAACATAAACCTAAGGTCAAATATGTTGACCACTTTGCTTCCAAATCAACTTGAAGAGAGACATCCTAACTTTAATAGATGGAGAAATTTACAAAGAATTTGGTATAGTTTTTAAACCTTTTCCTGTAATATTTCCATCTGTACTACTGTAACCACCATATTGCTGAGGGTTCCCCAAGAAACAGCCAGTAGGGCATTATGTTCCAAATAGACAGCATGCATCCTCAGTGTGAGTCTTAAGACCTTAAGTTCAGGAAATCTGACAGCATAAACTCCAGTCTGGAAGCCAACAAGTTTTAGGACACCAAAGCAGTGCACTTTATGTGAGCCTGAAGCCAGATAAAACCAGTGTTAGACTGTTTCACACCAAGTGTTCCTCCTTCCCCAATTTTACACACAGCAGATTGCAATGAAAATAAGACCAGCCACTACAGAAAGTAAAATAGAGTTTCCTCCCAGAAATAAACATAGACCTATCATGTGACCCAAACACTCCACTTCACTTATTAACTTGAGGACTTGAGGTCAATATATCACAGAGATCCTGGTATAGCAATGTTAACTTCAGCATTAGTCACAATAACTAAATAACAAAATTAACATACATGTCTGGACAAAGAAATTCTGTTTTATGTACACAATCAGCTAACAAGATAAGTAAAATTATGTTATCTATAAGAAAAGTAGATATAACTGGAGAATACCTTGTTAAGTAAAGTAAGACTCAGAGAGACATATATCATGTTTCCCTTTGTTTTGGACCCTACACTTTATATAGACACATAAAACCACGCATGTATATATGCTATGAAAATAGAAACAAAACTATCTGGGGGGGGAGAAACTAATGTGAGGTTGATGGGAGATAGAGGGGAGATGGGAACAAGGGAGGGCATATGGTCAAACTACATGTTTGTATGAATATCCATGCACTATTTGTACTTGAATATGCATCATTTACAAAAGGAGGGGGAGATAATCTTTGTTCAATATTACAGTTGGTTAGAGAAGGCACTCATAGTAAGGGGAAGCATTGATATTTACCAACTCCTCAATTCAGATGTTGCTCTTGCCCAGAGTATCCTCACAGATATGCCTAGAAAAGCACTGGACTGTCTGCCTGGGCACTCCATACGGCAAGAGAGTTGACTAACACAATTATCAAATTTATCTGGCCAAATATTTTTATAATACAATTCAGATTTTTACAGACAAACTTTATTGTCTAAGGCTATTCTATTCATTCTGTTTAATTGATGTGGGGATATATTAAACGGATCAATATTGAGATAATTTGATGAAGAAAATCTAAAGTGTATGACTAGATTTATGAACATGTACATAGCCTGTCTGTGATAAATCTGTGCACTTCCAAGACTGTCCTTAACAATCTGGAAAGTGTGATTACTGCTGTGAATGTCTCAAGTCTCCTAAATTTATTTATCTACTTCATTAATCCTAACACAGTTGGAATCTGTATATGTATAAACACAATTGGCATCACACAATTGCACACACACTGAACTGATGCACATATCATTTTAGCTAAGTTGGAATTGACTATCTTTGTAAAGTTCCTCTTTGAATGTGGTTCAAGGCTAGAGTATCTCGCATGTAATATTGGGAATGTCAAACTGGAATAACAGATATTTCCATGTGAACATCAGAACTCTAGGACCAGAATTGCTGGAATTCTAATTCCAAATGGGTTTGATGACCTGGGATGGATGTGTAAAGTCAGCACAATAAAGAAACTATGACCACCTGTTTCAAACAAGTGCCCACGGATAACCTGGACTATTTTTGTATATACAGTTTTAATAGTTTTGCCTGAGTAGTTTTACAATCAAATTTGTTTCCTTGTTTATCTAATAATGGTTACAGTCATTGTTAGTTTGATTTTGCCTCATTTCCCTTACGTCCTCCATGTTTCCCACCAGTAACCATTAACTACTTTATTCATAACTCTAATGGAAGAAGCATAAGTAGGGTTACAAGTAACAAAGGAAGCTTTTCTAACTGGTCACACCTATAGATAGAATGGTATGCCCAGTTGGCAGCATTTGCAGTTACAGAGACATGCAAAGAAAAGGAGTTTTGACTCTAATGGTTAATGTTTCCTTTTGGCAGGGTCTGAGTCCTCACAGGCAACTCACTAGTCAAAGCTGGATCAATTCATTCTACAGTCAGTTCTAGTCTATTTCCTATGGGGATATACCAGGCTTTCCCCCATCATCTCGTAAGTAATATAGCTTAAATGCTTACTCTTAATAGTTTATCCCCTGTTCTTATATCGCCTTCCTCTTAACTTCCTACAGTATTGTCACAACTCTTAGAAATGACAATGATTCTGCTTCATTCTCTACTCCTAGACTGTTCCCATTAACTTCTAATAACATCTATTTATTAGCATTTCACCTAGACTCTTGTGGTTAAAAACATTCTCTCCAGAACAGTTATATATATAATATCATGAACTACTAAGACTCTTTCAGGCTAGTCATCAGGTGCATTGGAAAGGCAACATCTTGTTCTTAAGAAGACTGAACTCGCTGGTTGTGGTGGCACACGCCAGTAGGATTTACTGAAGGAGGCAGAGGCAGGAGGATCATGACTTTGAGTCCAGGATGGCTGTACTTTTTTTTTTTTTAAAGAATCCTGAATTCATCGTGGCCACACTTGAAACATCAAAGGCTTTAGGGACTGAATTAGATCCACTGTACATTTTTAACAGCATCCCTTCTGGCTGAACCAAAGGAGAGTCATCAGGTAGAAAGTTTCCATTTGTAATAGCTATTTCATTCATAGCTCTAGGAAAGTAAAATGAGAGGAGGCCAGCAATATGATTTATATAAAGAAGGCAAGGAGAGCAGGTAGCATATATGCCCCTGGGGTCATGCCCAGAATTACACAGTGAACTATCCACTGGCCTTGCCAAAATGGGTCAGTCAGGGTCTTGCCACAAAGAGAACTTGCTTGTTCCATTCTCAGGTCTTGTTCCCGGAAGAAGTCTCATGGCTCCCAGCAAGGGATTTCTTGTGAACAATCTGTCCATGGGAGGTGTTTCAGTGTGGGTATGGATCATCTCACTTCCTCTATTCCCTCATTTAAAGGAGGACATCATCTGAAGCTTCCTGCAGGTGCAGCGTGATGGCACGGGGAGCCTAACAACCCAGAAACTCAGTTGTGACAGAGAAGATGGAGACAGAAAGTGATGCCCTGCTCCAGCTTGTTAGCGTGGGTGTTATTTGACCCGAGTGTTCTTTTCAGGTTTTCATTTCAGTACATGAGAGTTACTGCAGCTCTTTCTTACCTGCAACTTACTTGGGTCAGACGCTTACCACTGGGCACAGAGAAAATGTTCCCAAATCCCACACGGCACTGCACAAAGTGTAGTTATTTGTCTAATGAAGTCCTCATTTCATGTTGTTCATAATCTCAGATGGTAGCTTGATAGTCAGATGCCAAGTATCACCATAACAACAGCTAAAGCCCGTGATTGTATGATGTGCTATAAAGAAAATTCATCATACATTTCTGGCAAAAAAAAAAAGTGTGTCTAACCTTGGTATAACCCCAACCAACACCCAGACAAACATACGTTAAAATATTCATGAATTAATTGGTCCATGTTACCAAAATGTCAAGGTCATACAGCAAAGGAATCTTAAGAAGTTTTTCAACTTAATGGAGAATTAAAAACACTGCAGCAGAAAGCAATTCAGGCTTCTTGATTAGATCCTAAGGAGAGAATAAAAATAGATATAAATGGCATTAATGGAACAACTGGGGAGACGAAGCATGGGATAAGGATCAGGTAAGAGCAAGGTGTGTTACATTTAATCATCCATAGTGCTGCACTAAGAGTCACAAAAATCTTGGTCCTTTGATAAATACAAAAGAAAATATCTGTGACTAAAGGTACCTACTTGTGCTCAATTTCTATTCATTAAATTGATACCAAATGCAGGTGTGTGCACTTGTGACAGTATGTGTACAGAAAAATTAAAGAATATGAGAGAAATGGACAAGGAAAGAGACTTGAAGTGAGCATGCTACAACAAAGGCCCCAATAGAAAGGACGTTGGTAAATGATATAAGCAAACATTATATGGATATTCTTTTTAATTGTCTTCTTCATATAATTTTTCTGTAAGTTTGTAGTTAAAGGAAATAATTTTTCCACACCAAAATTGCTTAAAATTATTTAAGTAACAGCTTGATATTTTCTAGTCTTTTCAGATGAGTGAACTATAAATATGTGAGAATGGATCATGTTGACAGGCATATAGATATTATAGGAAGCTAACCTTTCTCTGTACAGTTAAACTATGGTAATTACAAACATACGCATTCTTGACAGTTGTTTCATGGTGGACTTTTATAGTCATTCTAAAAGCAAGCATTCAAGCTTAAAGCACAGTGCTTTGTTTATAGATATTCAACCTAACCTTATGCCATAAATTAATAAGATAGCCATCCCTATGTTACAAAGGTAAATTATAAAATGAAAATATGCTGTTAGAATCCTAAATTCTAATTCATGAAATACAAGCTTCGTGCATTTTTTTTTAAATTCAGAATGATTCTTCTATAATAAGAGCCCTCAGCAGATGTTATGTGTTCAATTATCTTAATCACTTTGAAATATAAGGTAAAGTGCTGAAATTACTGATTAAATATGGCATCATTCAGAAAGAGAAGCTTTTGATAATTACAGAATATAACTGTAGAAGTATACATTGAGGAAAATTCACCAAATTTTTCCATCACTTTCCATCATGTCAGCTTTATGATATATTTAATATTTTATTCCACTCATATGCTTTTTACATTTTTTTATTATTTTTTTTATTGAAAAAAATCCCTGCTTCCTCCCAGCCTCCCATTTCCCTCCCCCTCCTCCCACTCCTCCCCCCCTCCTCCCACTCCTCTCCCCCTTCCCTCTTCAGTCTGAAGAGCAGTCAGGGTTCCCTGCCCTGTGGAAAGTCCAGGGTCCTCTCCCCTCCATCCAGGTCTAGGAAGGTGAACATCCAAACCGGCTAGGCTCCCACAAAGCCAGAACATGAAGTAGGAACAAAACCCCATGCCATTGTCCTTGGCCTCTTATCAACCCTCACTGTCCGCCACGTTCAGAGAGTCCGGTTTTATCCCTTGCTTTTTCAGTCACAGTCCAGCTGGCCTTGGTCAGCTCCCAATAGATCAGCCCCACTGTCTCGGTGGATGGGTGCACCTCTCGCGGTCCTGACTTCCATGCTCATGTTCTCCCTCTTTTCTGCTCCTCATTGGGACCTTGGGAGCCCAGTCCGATGCTCCAGTGTGGGTCTCTGTCTCCATCTCCATCCATCGCCAGACGAAGGTTCCATGGTGATATGCAAGATACTCATCAGTATGGCTATAGGATAGAGTCATTTCAGGTTCCCTATCCTCAGCTGCCCAAGGAACTAACTGGGGACATTGCCCTGGGCACCTGGGCGCCACTCTAGGTTCATGTCTCTTACCAACCCTAAGGTGGTTCTGATGTGGGAGTGATTTCTTATTAATAAAGAAACTGCCTAGGCCCATTTGATAGGCCAACCCTTAGGTAGGCGGAGAAAACAGAACAGGATTCTGGGGGAAAAAAGCTGAGTCGGGGAGTCGCCATGATGCTCCCACTCCAGCCAGATGCAGGTTAAGATCTTTCCTGGTAAGCGCACCTCATGGTGTTACAGGGATATTAGAAATGGGTTAGATCGATATGTAAGAGCTAGCCAATAAGAGGCTATAGATAACGGGCCAGGCAATGTGTAAATGAATACCGTTTCTGTGTAATTATTTCGCGTACAAAGCTAGCCATGTGGGCGGCCGGGTGCTGGGGACGCAGCCCAGCCGCCCCTGTTGCAACAGGTTCCCTTAATTAAGTTATGTGATTCCCTGCTCCTCTATCCAACCTTGTTTTATCTCCAATCATCCCGTTTCCCCAAGTTCCCCCCATCCTCCCCTTCTGAAGCTCTTGAGTTTAAACCCGTCGACCTAAGTTAGTGAGGTTGCTTGGAAAGTAATGGAACCTTTAGGAGGTGGAGCCTCCCTAAAGGAAGGGGTGGGCCTTCCTGCCTTAGAGCCTGGCACTGCTTTCCATTCACTCTGCTTCCTGAGTATGGATGCAATGTGCCCAGCCATCACTCTGGCTCCATGCCTTCTCTGTCAACTACTATGATTTCTTTGTATGATTTGCAGTGATGTAAAGATCTCCTTTTATTGTAAACCAGAATAAACCTTTAAATTGTGTCTTGTCATATATTTGGTTATAGCAGTAATAAAAGTACAATGATTTTTGGTAGAATTCTAAAATAGTTGTTAAATATATATAAATTTATAAATAAATATGTATATAAATTGTTATATATATATATGTGTGTGTGTGTGTGTGTTTGTGAGAGAGAATTTTGTGTGTGTGTGTGTGTGTGTGTGTATAAAATTTAAAATCTCTTATTGGGGCCAGCAAGATAGCTATGGACCTGTATTGCATCCCAGGACTTGATGATGGGAGGAGAGAACTTATTTCCTTGAATCGTCATTTGACCTATGTGCACCATAGTATGTGTGCGGGTGCAAACATTTTATACAAATTAATAATAAATAAATAAAATGTAAATGTAAAAACGATCTTTTTCCTCATTGATGTCCAGTCCATTCCAAAGGAATAAATGTGTTAGTAAATCATAAAGAATTAGGAGTGTTTTGTAGAAAAGAGAGAGAAAGAGAGAGAAAGAGACTCACTTGTGGCTTGTGGATATAGTTCTGAAGGATCTATCTCATGGACATGGACTGACTGACTTCCAACAGGTAAGGAAGAGAGGAGAAGTTTGTTTATAGCCATCAGACAAGTTTAAAACAGTGGCATAACACTAGATTGTAAATGGTTTTATAAAATCAAAAGGCTTTCGTTTCTATCCTAAGGTCAAAAAATATATTAACTGTTTTTTTTAAATATTTATTTATTATGTATACAATATTCTGTCTGTGTGTATGCCTGCAGGCCAGAAGAGGGCACCAGACCTCATTACAGATGGTTGTGAGCCACTATGTGGTTGCTGGGAATTGAACTCAGGACCTTTGGAAGAGCAGGCAATGCTCTTAACCGCTGAGCCATCTCTCCAGCCCTATATTAACTGTTTTAAAGAAACTGAAGATGGAGGAAAGGAGTTATCTCAGATGAAAAGCCTGGTCATTGGATCTCTTGGGAAACTTATAAAAGATCAAGTAAGGGATGTCAGTATCTTTGGGTAAATTTTGTTTATGTGTGAGTGTACATGTGAGTTCATGTGCGCAGAAGTAAATGCTAGATGTCCCTTCAAAATAGGATCTCCCACTGAACTTGGAACTCTGTGCTTCAACCAGGCAAGCTGGCTCACAACCAAGATCTACTGTCCTATGTCCTCTCCCCAGTGCTACAATTACATGGGCACACTACAGTGTCTTATTTCATTCTGTGTCCATCTCCCCAGGGCTGTGATTATATGTACACACCACAGTTTCTGACTTCAGCTTTTGTGACTATATTGGATATTGTCTACATCTATCAAATTTTATGTTTGAAATACAAATGAATAGAGGAGGCTACAGTCTGACTTATATGAAAAACTTGTAGCATGTGGGGTTACAATGGTGGCTAAACACAGTAGATAATTAGAAATATTTAACCCACCTTAATCCTTCCTCTGGCAGAAGACAAAACTGAAAATGTAATAGCTCATTTAGCTCAGTGTAGCCCACATAAACAAACTCAGTCAGACAAGCCTTTGGCTTATGATTGTGTTGAGGCTACATGCATACAATTCTACAATGCTATTGAAGGGAGCTGAAAATGTGGGGTGCTCCCTTCTGGACCCTAGAATAGGTACAGACCACATCCAAATGCCAATTTCCAAGCACAAACCAAACACAAGAGATCCTTTATTAAGCAAGGCAGAGACAAGGGGGCTGAATCTGAATTGTGTAGAATCATCAGCAAATAGCTTTGCAGGTGTTAATTTTAAGAGGAAAGAGGAGAATGAGCTAGAATATGTTGGTAAGTTCTGATTGGGTATGTTAATTAGAGCCAAATGGGATTTATGATTGCTGTACCATGAAGTTTTGATAGGTTGATCTGGGTGGTCAGTCTTAGGAATGAGTCAGACATAAGAAAGTGGCCAAATAAGGAAATAAACCTTGGTAACTGACTTGAAGGATGGGATGTTGTAACAATGCTGTCTTTTATTATTCGTGAAACTGGATGTAACTAATGGTTTAACAAGAAGACAGCAAAGGGAAAAGCACAACCTGATGGCACCATGTTTGCCATGCTCCTGTCTGCTAAAGCCCTTCAGAAGCATAGCATGCTTTGAAGCCAGGACTTCTCACACAAAAACTATACAGCAAATTGCATCCAGAAACTTCAGTCTCTCTGAAAGTCAAGCCAACTTCGTCAAGGTAGAAATTACTTCAGATAAAACAGAATACAAAAAAAGCATTTTTAATTGCTCATAGGGAATTAAAGTTCAACTTTCATCATTATTTTGGGGAAAGAAATATGATTTTCTTTAATGCAATTAGACTGAGAAAGGAAAGCATAGACATGCCCTAGTTATTTTTAATTCAATGATCAAAACTTTTCTTTGAAATATATAGACAATATAGAGTGTCTAAATCAAGTTAATTAACAAACATCTGTAAGTATTCCACATTCTTTGGTGTTTGTTTTGATAACAGTTAACATCTACTATTGACTGACAGGATGGCTCAGTCGTTAAAGGTCCCAACTGCCAAACAAAAAACCTGAGGTAGATTCCCAGATGCCACATAATGGAAGGAAATAACCAACTCTTGCAAGTTGTCATCTGACCTCTACACTGATGCCCCAACCCCAACCCCCCAGTCTCTCTCTGTCACTAGATCTGTCTGTCTATCTCTGTCTGTCTCTGTCTCTCCTTGTCATTCTGTCTCGCACCCATTCTCCCTCTCTCTCTCCCTCCCTCTTTCTGGCTCTCTCTTTTACACACACAGAATAAATATTAAATAAAAGTCAAATAGAAATAAAATCTATATTGAGCCATTTAGTTAAAATTTACTAATCCCAGCAGAGACTGGCAAATCACTGAACTAGAGGCCAGCCTGATCTAACTGTCAGTTCCAGGCCAGCCCAGGCTATACAGTGAGACCAGATATCACAAAACAAACAAACAAAGGAAAACAGATTTTAACCAATATTATAGGTACATCAATAACTTTATATTTAATCAGCAACTACTGTCACCTTATTTCTAGATAGTAAATCATTTGCATCAAATCCACACCAAAAAACGATTCTGAAGCTCAGTGTTAATTCCTATGAATCAGTTCTATTTAAGAAAAATCTATAAATTATAGTGTGTGTGTGTGTTAAAATTAAATAAAAGAAGATTCCCTAGAGAATCTCCTTTATTTAACTATTCCAGATGTAATCTTCCTATTTGTCCTTTGGAAATTAATGAGTAACCTTGAGTTAGTGTGTAAGACTAGAAAAAAATAAACACTGCCTGCTCCCTCATTTACATTGAGAAGCAGCTATATGTTCCGTGTGTTGTTAAATCAAATGCTAGAATATTTTTTTGAATTTCCATACATTACTTGTGCAAGTAAAATGGCTTTGGTTTGTGAAGATAACAACCAAAAACTCTTCTGTGTACTAAAATTATAATGGCTATCCATAAAAGTCAAATTTAAATTAAAATTTTCAGTAGGGTTTCATTGCTCTTAACACACCAAGGAATTGTTATATACATCAGTTATATACAGTTTGACTTTTGTTATAAATAAAAACAAGATTAATATTCAAGTTACTTGAGATGAATCATCTATACAGATCTACCTCCTAGTGTTATGACAACAGAAGTTTATTGAAAACTTCAAAGTTCTTTGAAGAAGGGAGCTAGTGTGTTTGCATTTGCCTATAATCCCAGCACTCAGAAGGCTGAACTGGAAGAATTTTGACTTTGAAGCTAGCCTGAGACTCACAGTGAGTTCATGTCTCAAAAAATTAAATGTTGAGGTTGGATCTCTTCTTAATTTATCTTATCTTTACTTCAGACAGATGAACATACATAGAAGCATACACAGAAACACACACTTTAGTAAAGTTCAAATATACATATATACATAACCGAAAACTTAGAAAACAAATATACAAATTATAGAATTTAAAATGAAAACACAGGGTTAAATTAATGTTTGATATATCACCAAAAATAGAGCACAAGAAAATCCAGAATAAAACAACTACTTAGGACCACATTACTTTGATTTGTGAAGTATTTACATTACTTAATTTTACAAATACTCTTGGTTCTAGAAACCAATATAAAGTTTTAGAATCTTTGTGGGCACAAGCACTCTTTTTTATAAAAAAGTACATTAACTGTAACTAAGTTGAATTAATATTATCATTAGAACAAAATATGTTTAGAAAGAGATAAAATTGCTCTGTGCAGACAGTAAGGAACATCAGAAGATCACACAAAATATACATTTATACAATAAAAATCTGTTGTCCTGCATCCAGTGAGATGGCTTAGCTGGTACAAGCTTTTGCCATTCCACAAAGCCTGATGAACTCCATAGCACACCATGGCACACATGACCCCCAAATAAATAAATACATACATATATGAATGCATACATGAATACATACTAAAGTACCATCATGTTAGTGCATTTAATGAAGTTACGTATTATATGCAATACATAAAAATAACAAAAATATAAATAGTATACATTCAGTCTTACATTTTTTATCATCAATGAACACATAATGTAAGGTGAAAAGTTACCCTGTTTACAGCTTTAAAAGGAAAAACATCATATTTAAAGTTAAATATACATGGCCTAACATGTATTAGTACATTGGACAATGTACTAATGCAAGCTGTAAGCGCTGGTCAATCCCTTTAACAATTACCTACATTTTTGTTTCAACTTATGAAGAATTTTTATCAGAGAAATCCCGTTAATCAAAGAGAAATTTCAGAAGGCTTTTTGTTTTGTTTTGTTTTGGTTTGGTTTGGGTTTTGGTTTTAGAACAATCTATTTGCACACTCCTGGCTGTCCTGGAACTCACTATGAAGACCAGGTTGGCTTCAAACTCAGAGAGATCTGCCTGCCTCTGACATTCAGACTGTTGTTAGCATGCCCAATTACAGAAGCATTTTTGAAAGTTTCTGCATAATGAGTGTGATTTTGTGTTTTCTTTGTGAATTTTTCTCACACTGAGTTCATGGTACTCATATAGGCAACAATCAAGAAAACCAATGAAAGAAAATGTACTGAAGCCTACATTTTAGGTGATTTTCTCAAGAGGAGTAGTATGCTGGATTATTTATTTATTTAGCGAGATTATGCTCTGATTTTCACTTTTGCTACAAGCCATGACATTATACAGCAATTGCTCACCCATCATTTGCACGGGTGATTTATCAAAACCAGGGGATCTGATACAGATTAAACCAAAAGGCAAGGCTTTTGGGGGGTGGTTATTGCTTTGTGAATAAGTGGCTATCCTTTGCTGTAGACTTTCATTGTAGTTAACTCCCTTTCTGTTACATATTTGGGAATTAATTGTCACAGTTCAGAACTGTTTTTCCCCTAGCTACATGTTAAAACAGTTTCTCAATGCCAGATATTTATACCTCCCTTCTAGGTAAATACAGAGGTCTGCTTTCCTACAATTGTCTTTATCAGTGTCTTGTTTATTGTTTAGGGTTCAGGCTATAACATCCCATTTAAGATATTCACAGATATCCAAGGACTCTGAATCACTACTTGCCTAAAGCAGTTCAATCACAGTTGCTCAGATTCTTAGAAAAATAAGCATGCCCTGGTCTTACCTCACTCAGAAGATTCCTAACTTCTTAGTTCAGTATACTGATGGTTTTAGTTCAGAAAATTTACGGCTTGTGTTTTATTCTCAAGTACAGCAGAAGAGATTATGAGTTACAACCCAGAGAAAGACCCACAACGCCCACGATCAGAACGACTGAAAACAGCATACCCGGATCTGATAATTTAGAGGCCTTGGTCTCCTCTTTGATTCTTAAACTCTAGACATAGGCCCAGTAGAAATTGCTAATCAGATCAGGGGTCAACAGTTTTCACCTGACTGTTTGTATAGGTTGCCTGGTTACCTGGTAGCCTCTATGCATACTGGGAGAAAAGAAGCAACTCGCTGATTGAAACAATCTGTGCACTATTCATAATTTTACTGAAAATAAAGATTTTAGCTCTTTTATCTTTCACCTAAATGTAGTGTGGTGCATTAACCTTCCCCCTATAGAATGGCCTGATGATTTAACTCCTTGGACTTGTGTGTATGTGTGTGTGTGTGTGTGTGTGTGTGTGTGTGTGTGTGTAAGGAGAGAGATGGGGGAGGGAGAGAGAAAACTCATCTGATTTTTAAAGGGCAAAAGAAATCGACCCCTGGAAGCTGCTAGGGCTGGGCAATTGCTGGTGTTAAGGATATACATGACTGGTAATGCTTGTTACAGGAGAACTGATAGAAATGAGAAAGAAGAAGAATAAAGAAATATGGATAGACAGAAGCTGTTGTGAGAAGACTTCTTAACCCTTGGATTTTTAACCCTCTTTTTGCTTATTGTGGATTATTTTTTTGAGCCCTGGGAGGGACCCCTAGAAGCTGGACTTTTAGATGCCCTGAAACACTTGGCCACAAACCCCTCCTTCCCCCATGACAGTCATACACAACATGCACATGCACCACAGAGAAAATGATTGGATTCTTGTTGTCAAGGGGTTCCGTTAATGTCTAAGTCTGGCAATTTTTGTTAAACTTACTGCTGTACTTTTAGCTCTTCATGTCAGTGGCTCATGTCATTTCATTGCTGTTCACTTCATAATGTATAAAACAATTGACTTTTTCCACATAATCTTTATGTCCTGTGAACTTGCTAGACCTAGTGGTTTTAGAAGAAGTTGCAAATTGTCTAGATCATTCTACATACTGTCATGCCATCTAAGAATAAAACACTGATTTCTTCTCTACCGTCTAGATAGCATTAGTACCATTAACTTCCCTAATTATGGTAGTAAAAATCTTTAACTCAATGTTGAATCAGAGCGATGACAATAAGAGGCTCTTCTTTATCTCCATATGATATTAGATATCATTAGATATAGCATTCTGATGGAGAGAAAGTTCTCTTTCTATATTTTGTTTATTATCTTTTAACACAAATATGTGTCAGGTATTGTCAAATAATGGTCATTTAACCAGTTTGCTAATGTAGCACATCAATTAATGCTTGTTTTCTAAGCCAGTCTTGAATGTTTATGACAAATCCTACTTGATGGTAGTATATAAGCTTTATAATGTATTTCTGGAATGATTCTCTTACATTTTCTTAAGAAAATCTGTATGCCATGGCCCTACTGTAGCCATGGTTTGTGCTGATATCCAATGCTTCTGTTACCATCGAAGGCCAAACAGATACCCATGATCGAGGGCCAAGTTAGAGTCTCAGGGCCACACTGCCAGTAGGAACAGTGGTGACATGTTGGAGTCCATGATCCTACTGATGCTGGGGGTCTGACCTAAAGTCCAGGTCCTGCACTGCCACTAATGGTTACATAGAGGCCCAAGGTTAGGGCCACAAGCTGAGGCCTTGGTAATGTCCAACTGCCATACAACTGCAGGAACCATTCCCACCTGAGTGGCCATTCCCTCCACCCAGAGCCATAATTGCTATTCTTAACTAGTCACTGACATCTCAAAGTCCCAAATAACTAGTCTATGCAGGTTAAACAAAAGCCACCTAGTTGCATACAGAATCAGGGACCCACCAACAGCTTCTCTGTGTTTGCCACATAACTAATACCCCATATCTTATAACTCCAAAATATCTCTGCATCTTCGTTCTATCTTCTCCTATGACAGAATCACTAGTTCACACTTGTGTTAAATTATTTGCTCAGTGGGGATTTTCGTTCTTGATTTCAAACCAGTTTCGACTGTTTGAACCCAGAAAAGTAATATTCGTAATCATTCATTATTTAGAGGTGACAATGTGAAGTGAAATCTTTCTTCACTAGAGAACAGGGATCATCCACTGTCACTAGTGCTCACAGCTGCATTCCAGGCAGAGTCATAGCATCAGTGACTCTAATGGTGTCTTTGTTTTCTTTTGTTTTTCTGACCTCATGATAAAATAAAAGTTCTCTGCAGGGTTGGCACTGTCCTTTTCTCCAGTAATCTCATCTGGAGCTTGGGTATATAGCTCAAAAATGCAGGACTTGCCTAGATGCATAAAGACCTTTTATTTAGTCCTGAGCACTGAAAATAAATACATCATTTCCTTAATTGTTTCTAAAAAGAAGTTTACAGGGTTTATCTGTCCTTCAATAAAAGCAAGTTACCATGTCTACATTGATGTTAAATGCATCAACTACAAACCATATTTTATGAAATAACTTTCCTATTGAGTTTTTTTTTAAATCTCAGTTTTTACTTGTTTCTATGTGTATGAATATTTTGCCTTCATGTATGCTGTGCACCACATACATGTTTGGTGCCTAAGGAGGCCAGAAGATGGAATCATATCCCCTGGGACTGGAATTACAGACAATTATTAGTTGCCATGTTCATATAAATGTGTGTGTGTGTGTTGTATAAAATCAATGATAAAAAATCAAGGAAAAAGAAGCAAGAAAAGTTAAAAGAATGGAAATTGCTTTATATTCCCTTTCCTCAGAACATTAAGAACATTATATTTGGTGATGAATGAATATTCAGTTAACATCATAAAAATCAATTACAATGCATTTTGCAGCCATCTGCATGTGCAGAACCCATTGTGCTGAGATGGTCACAGTTATACATTTAAACTAAGTGCTGTTAACAAAAGTGCCTGCTTAAAAAGAAAATCAGTTCACTTTACAAATGAAACTCAGGTTAATACCAATTACCAGTTGTCAAGGCAACAGCTGAATGCAGAAAGGTGGGCATTTTGCTCTTTCAGCTTATTCAGTCAGCTACCTACATGGGGCACAGGATATAAAGTTAAACATCTATAGAATTATAATGCTGGGGTCAGATTTTTCCTCCGTGGCCTTTGTACATTACCATTAAAGTTATCTTACAACACTATTAATTAGGCTTATCTCCTTGTCTAGCTTTGAAAACAAATGATTATAGAGTATTTATAGTCTACAACTTCCTGATATTGCTAGTTAGAAAATTAATCTTTCCAATATTGTGAGATTGTATTTTCAAGAAAAGTCAATCTATCCAGTGTTAAATCAAGGTTCATGCAGCCATTTGCCTTTCACATAAACCATATACAAAACTTAAAAACCCAAATTAATGTCATATAGGACACCTTCAAAGAATCTCTGAATTGTAACTTCATTGTTTTCTGATTTTTTGAACTTTAAAAACACACATAACAATTTACCAGGAAGCTATTTCTTGCATGCAATTATGCTTGCATAGTCTTAAATATTAATTTATAAATGCTAGATTTATATGTCTGGTGTAGCAAAAGATTTTTTTCTTCACTTTTTTATACTAACTAAATATACTATGTAAAATGGCTGTTTAAGTCACTGTTTTAAAAATGTTTATTTTTGATTGTGAGTCTTAGCCTTTTTAATAGCTGGCTTGACTCTCCAGCCTTAAAAATGTTTAGTAGGTGTCAACTGGCAACTGTAGTATGCTTTTATTTTATCTGTGTCAATCTTTCATAAAAATTTTAAGTGTTTCTCGCCCATTTGCTTGGAAATAATGTTGGAAGAATAAGCACACTCATGTGGAGGATATTTATGGTAAGGCTATTAGAAACTAGACTGGGTGTTTATTGAAGTATGGACCTGAAAAACATGCAAACAAATCTCCACCCCAGTCAGAACTAAAGTATCAGATTACTAATTTTTTAGGAAGTATCTAACAGTCTGATTGGATAAGTACTACTTGCTATGCAAATGTGTGTTAAGTTTGAGAACGAAAGACTTCTGCTTTCCCAACACCTGATTGTACATGCATGCTGACTTAGGCAAATCATTTACTATTAAACTGGTGGGAATTGAAACTACAAGTGTTTTATGAGAAAGTATTATACTTTAAGATGAAGTTTTATCAGAATTTCTGGTATTAGTTTGTCTTCTTATAGATGATGGTAAGTAATTCTTCCTCTGATTTATAACTCATTTGTACTCTTAGTACTTTTTGCACCTGCCACACAGTACTAGTCCATGTAAACCTGCTGTAGGATAATGCTTGTACACTGTAGAGATTTGTCACTCCTATTGGTTTAATAAAATGGTGATTGGATGGAAGCCAGGGAGGAAGTATGGGCAGGGTAAATATCTAAGAGAATTCTAAGAGGAAAGGCAGAGTGTCAGTCACCAGTCAGTTGCGGAGGAAATAAGATGAGAATGCCTCACTGAGAAAAGGTACTGCGCCACACAGCTAAACAGACAAGAATTATGGGTTATTTAAGTTGTAAGAGCTAGTTAATAATAAGCCTTAGATAACAGGACAAACAGTATTTAATTAAATATAAGCCTCTATGTGTTTCCTTGGGACTGAACAGCTGCAAGACCAGGCAGAACAGAAACTTTCCTCTACATAAATCCCTTTGTTCATTAGCAGAAACCCAACCAACTAGGTAGAAGAAGCTTCTCTAAGCCAAATAATTGTCTGTAGAGATCAACAAAAACCCAAATCTCTTTGTCTTGGAAGCCAGTGCTATTTGAACATACTGCATCGTCTCTGAAGAAGGAGCAGATTGTATCTTAAGACTTGTGGTTTCAATTAATTACAAAAACATGAGTTACTTATAATAGCCAAGTATCTGAATGCAAAGAAAAGTGAAGGAAAATCATTTAATAGATTCACATGATTTCTCTTGCTCATACTGCTCATTCCTGTCCTATGAAATCATTGCACATGCAGCTAACTACAGGAGTTGTGTTTTACGCAATCTCTTGCTAGTAAAAGGTTATGTACTGTCCATAAGAAATCAGTATTATATAGAACTCAAGGACCTAAGAGGATGACGTACAGACCTAAGTATGTTTGCTTTTGTTTCCAATAGGCAACGAAATGACAATTACTAGGTGATATTTACTTGTTAGTGGTTTGTATGCCTATGATACACATCTTTTAGCAAAATTTAAGTAAAAATTTAAGAAAATATACTAGACTAGAAAAAATATATTATTTATTTGTTTTTGCTTGGTTACTAAATGTTTTTCCTACATTCTCTTAAGAAACATGTTTAAAGCTGGAAATCATTAGGAAATTTTCAGAAAAGCAATGTCATTGCAATGTGTGTATTTTATCATTTTAAAATTACATAATGTCTGGACACGGAAGACTTTGTTCTAAAAATGTAAAAGATCATTCCACCAAAATGAAACTCCTTTATATTTGGAAAATCTTCAAAATATTAATCATTTGTAATGACTAATAATAATTATATGCATCCATCTTTGTGTCATTGTACTGAGTGCATGAGAAAATAATTTTTTGAGATATAGTTGGCACCATTATACCACACAGGAAGAATATATATTTGCCTTACATTTTTCACAATGTTCAAAATTCTGGAATGACATACTCTATAGCTGAAAGCCAGGAATACCTTTCCTTCATAGAGCCCACCCAGCAGTGAAGCATTCTCACAGGATCCTATTAACAACTAGCTCCACCTTCCATTTAAAAAAGTATTTTCTCTACAAAGAATCTCATCAGCTATACAAAAATCTGTACAGTTTTTATACTGAAGCTAATGTTGAGCTGCACTTGAATTCCACCTTCCAAAAGGAATCATTTCACTTGAATTCACGGCTCACATGAATGCTGAGAATAGAACAGACCCCAGGGCCTAAATTGTTTGTGTGCCTTCTTTGTTTATCCCTGATCAGTGAAAACAGACTGAAGCTCTCAAACATGTTCATAATAGAAAGTGGAAAGATACAGTAGTAAACTTTGTTTTTATTTCAATTAATTACAAAAACATGAGTTACTTATAATAGCCTAGACACTGCACTACTTTGGCATCTAAAGAAGATTAAGTTGTAGCTCTTGTTCACTATAAATCTTGCTAATAGGTATTTACAGGCAATTCAAGTGATAGATTATTTTCTTTGGCATAACTAAGTGGTACTAGTTCATTTCATAAGGAAACGGTACTGTAGCAAGTATAAATGGCTGTGAGCAAGCACCAGGTGGTGTTTGTGCAAAAGAAATCTGCCAATTCAGCGATTTTGGTGTTGTGGAGATTATAAGTCTTTGAAAGTGACTGCAGGTTTTACAGAGAGGCTTGCAGAGACCTGGGGTCCACAGCAGGCTGAAAGTAGGACCTTTGCATTCAAACCTCTGCTCTTCCCCCTATGAACTATATAAAGCTCTGTGCATCAGAGAAGACTCTGTTTACCCTTAGGACAAACTTTCTCCATTATTCATTTCTAGGGCCAACTGAAAGACCACACTCTTGGATAAAGCAAGGTAACATGGACATTAGCCCTGTCATTTATAATGTGTGTGGTGGTTTGAAAAAAAATGACTCCCAAAGGGAGTGGCACTATGGGAAGGTGTGGTCTTGTTGGAGGATGTGTGCCACTTTGGGAGCCGTCTTTGAGGTTTCTTTCACTCAAGCTTCCCCCAGTGTGACAGTCAGTGGACTTCCTCTTGCCTGCAAGATGTAAGATTCTCAGTTATTCCAGCACCATGTCTGCCTGCATACCGAACATGGATTGAACCTCTAAAACTGTAAGTGAGCCACCCCAATTAAATGTTTTCTTAATAAGAATTGCCATGGTCAGTGTCTCTTCATAGTAACAAAAACCCTATCAAAGACAATGTGCTATTTAAAATTCTGACAGCTAATTTCTACCATGTCTACATATTCTTAATTTATTAGATGTTTAGAAACAAAAGAGCCACAATTAGAACTTTAGAGAGGCCTAATAAAGATCATGTTTTAGCACACAAGTCTTAATTTCTTTCCATCATAAAATCTGTGCCATCAGCATAGTAAATGATCACTTTTGCAACAGTGAAGTCTTCACAGGGATTATTGAAGACAAAGACAAGAGAAGCGACAATCATTACCAGAATGACGTCTTGTCCCTCTCTGGCACAAAGTGGCACAAATCCATTAGGTCATCAGCAATGTTGGGAGGAAATGAGAACCAGGGGTTTCAGAGAGGTTAACACGCAGCTTGTGCAGGAAGTTAAAGTGATTACAAATGAAATTCCTGGAGCCTTTCTCTTCTAGGAAATAAATGGCAGTAACAGCTTGTCAGGTAAGATATACCCGACTGATGCCATAGTGCCTATATTGAGGGCAACCAACTACTTTCTGATTTGATTTGAGGCCAGCTCCAACTAGAGAATACATGCCTGGCTTACCATGTCAAAAACTCTATAGCTACAGAGGTCATAGGCCCTAGCAGCAAATCTACTACAATTCTTTAGGTAAATGGATATGCTGCCAAACTTCCTTCTAAATGGTAAAGTTTATATCCATATACTAGTGTTGCTCAGGAAGTTCAGCAAACAAACTCTTCTTTCCAGAAGACAGTGTATGATGAAGGATCACTCAGTGCAGCATCACCAAGACAGGATTAATAAATTACTGAAATACAAGGATACTCTGAGAAGTGGGTTACCTTGCTTGTAAACCACCACAAATTCATTTCCAAATCCCTACAGAAATCAATGCTGTGAATGAGCAATCAATTCACCATTTCCCTCAGGTCTTATTTTGTCAAAGAGGTAACTCCATTAGTGCTCTCTCAGGACACTCACTTAGTGTAGCTTTTTCAGAGAAGTGAACAAATCTGATAAGTTCTATAAAGGTATAAAGATATGAACAACCTATCTTTAAGGTGGAGAATGGTCTAAATTTGCCCTTTGTCTTAAATGGGTTACTTAATAGACAGTTAAATATAGAGGAAAATGAGATTTTATAAATTGCAGTAATTCTAAAGATCTACTTGACGTCACACTTATGCTCAACACATGGTAGATATTACTCTGTCCGTTATCTGATTCTGTCCGTGAATTTTCTTCAGTGGCAGTCACTGGTACAGGAAACTACTAGGACGCAGCCCTGATTGTCTACTGAAAATCATACATCACGATGATAAACTGTTTGAATTACCTAAGAGAGAGGAAAATTGTAGAGCCCAGGTCTACCCTTGTTCCTGGGGTGCATCTTGAGGACAGTTTCTGGTCAGCCAGCTAACTAAAGCATTCCGTTTGTTCCTGTGCTCCTCCTGCCCCGCCTGGTGATTAGCTGTAGGGCATTGTTGACTCCATCTTTGGCATGGTAATATCCCACCTGCCTGGGCGGAAATCCTTGTGCAGCAGCTAGGTATATAAGGATTTCCCCAAGGTTGAATAAATGGCATTCGGCTGATCTCCTTTTGAATGACCCAGGTCTCTTTGTGTGTTCTTTCAATCTCCAGGCCCTTGCCCGACTCGCGTACAGTACAGTGGCGCGCGAACTATACCGAGGGTGTAACACAAATCGGGTGTTACAGAAAATGGTATTTAAAAGTTGGAAAAATCAGAAAAGTATAACTTAATGTAACTTTTCAGAAGGTGGTTTTAATAGCACTTACAAAGAAGAAATAGAGGGATACATACTGCCATGAGTCACCATATAAAAATTGGGTCGCCTATCTGCCTTGCCACTTCACTAAACTGTTGAGAACTGTGGTAGAGCTTCTGAACCTGCCTAGCCTTAATAATCTCTTTAAAATGTCACTATTGTAGAGAAAAGAATTTACAATTCTATCAAAGTTGGAACCAATTGTAATGATTTATTAAGAAGTGAGGAATGTGAATCTCTGACTGACAAAGGGCCTTGGTCACCTGGTTCATTTCCCAGCACAAGGTCCTAGGCTGCTTACTCTATTTTAGGTAATATGACACAAGAGTGTGAAGAAACTATAGTCAGAATGGTAGACTCTGGCCCCAAAATCATATGATCCCAGACTAATCAGTAAATGATGGCAGGCAACCTAGTTAAAGTGGATGAACAGCTGCATAAAACATCAGGTAGAAGGACTTTATTAGCAAAACTGTACACAGTTGTACTCGCCCTGCTGGAATGGACTATGGGTATAGGACTCTTAGCTTGGAGAAACGAAACTTACCAAAAACGATTGAGAAAAGCAATGTATACCCTGCGTATCTTTTCTTCATCATCCTTTAATGGAGCATGGCAAATGGGCAGGTTTAGAATTATGTAAGCTCACTCAAGTGGCTAATTTAAAACAATTAAAGAACAGTACAGAAGGGGCTAGGGTTGAATTCCTGAGCTGCATAAAGAACTTTGGGTTCAATTAGCCATCTTTTAGATGTGGGTATATCAGTATTCACAAACCCCTTGCTTAATGACCTGTGAGCAAAGCTGATGAATCCTCAGACTGACTTTACGCTGTAGAGATATTAATAAATAACACCATGCGACAAGCAGGACACTTATTGTATTAACTACTCAAGCTGTGAAGAAGCAAAAAGACCCTAATATTCTGTAACCAATTTGGCTAATGCCTTTCTTTTCATCTCTCCTTATGAAGAAATTAAAAGTAAATTTGCATTCACCTGAAATGGATGAAAGCAGACCCATTTCCTACATTCCCTGCTTTTTGTTATGCCTGATGAGACGTGACAAATCCTGATGCAATGGTAAAAACTGCTACTCATTGCATTAATGAGATAATATTTACAGACTGATCTGATCACAGAGTTAGAACTGAATTATAAATGGTTATTAATCATATTATCCCACAGAATGGTTAATCTAGCTGAAGTCCCAAACATAGAAAAAAAAAAAGATAAAATTCTTAGATAGTCCGTGGATCCTTCGACAACCAAAAGTAAAGCAGTTTTTGATTTTTATCAAAATCAGTCACACAGAACATATGGGACATGTACTAGCCTCTACTCAAAAGTACCCAGGGGAAACAAGAGCAAAGATACCCTGAATTTTAGTGGAATGTAGTGAAGCAGAGAAAAAAGAAAACAATTCCGTTTCTTAATGTTTCAAAGAAACAAATCAGAATGGCAGGTTTTGTGAATTGGCTGTCCCCGTGTTTATCTCCCCTACCACTTACACACTCAACGCTCAAGTAAATTTGATACTGTCTCATAAACTCCAGGGGGGCGATCTGAAGCATTTGACAAAAGTCCGTTACTGACACCCAGAGGTAACTGCAGGTATTTTCAACTGGGAAGTAATATTTGAAGAATTAAAGAAAGCACAGTTTGACAATAGACACTGTTCTACATGGGATATTAATGTCACACCACTCTCCAAGGCCCAGTGGATATCTCCGAAGAGCAGATAGAAATAATATAAACTAGGAGACAAGGAGGAGAGCCATGAAACACTGGTCCTAATAAAAAATAGCAATCGTGACCACACAGGCAGCTTTGTCACCTGCACAAGATTGGGCCAAAATGTTCTACTGCTCCCTGAGAGACCTGTTAGCAATTAATGCTTGCTGGGTGTCATTTTCTTCACGATGCTGCCACTGATAAGTAGGAGTGGGTTTAGTGGAGAAGGAGCTTAGCACTAGAGGGAGGGGTCAGAGAGGGATATATGATAAAACTACATAGTATATATCTGAAATTAGCAAAAACTAATGAAAACACTGGTTTGCTACTGTTACTTGAATTTTTGTTGAAACCGCTTCTATTACAGACATCTATAAAACTGGACCTGATCAATTTAATTGTCATGTGTGTGTAAGATCATGTGGTACATGTCTTTGTGCACTGGCTTATCATAGCATCTATGGTGTTAGTGTCGTCTCAACTGTCAGAACTTTATTTTTCATATGTACTGTCTTTTTTTAATCCCTTCATGCCTTACTAGATTCCTCTTTTTTTTCATATCTTGCCCACTGTAAATCATCCACTTCTCTTTTTAATGCCCTGTTTAATCATTTTTTTAGAATTTCATAGAATGTATTTGGATTATATTCACACTACACACCTTACAAATATCCACCCTGCTAAGACTTACCTCCCAATATACCCAACTTTGAATTTTCTTCCCCCATCTGACTGGTCCATCAAGTCCAGTTTGTGTGAACAAACTATTCTTGAAGTGGAAGATGTCGTGGAGTATATTCAGCCTGCGTGGGGTCAGGTCAACTAAGAAATCTTCCCCCTTGCTAGTGGCTATGAAATGCCAATGTCTCCTCAGCTAGGGGTAAGATTTCATTTGCCTTGAGCTTTCTTGTGACACTGTCAGAATTGTGTGAGCTTGTGCAGGGAACTGACATGCTAGGTCTGGAAAAGTTTTCTGAAAGTCATCCTCAATCCTTCTTCACACTGTTTCCTGACCTTTGGGGAAAGGTATTTGATATTTATGTCCAATGTATGACTGAGTATTACATAGTCTCTTAGTTTCTTAAAGCTGGCCAGCTGAGAATCTCTGTGTTAACTGCCATCTACTGCAAGAACCTTCATGGATGAGGCTTGAGAGGTATGCTATAAAAGTCGTTATCTGTTCTATGTCCAGTTAACACAATAGTATTGGTAGTACCAGTCTCTTGTTGAGTACCTATCTAGTCACATAGTCTTTAGGTATAGCTCTAATAATAGAGTAGCTGGACTGTGGACTGATTCTATTTTTAATTTTCAGAATGCCACATACTATCTTTAGATATATCTCCAATAACAGGATAACTGGGCCGTAGCATGGTTCTACTTTTAATTTTCTCAAATGCAACAGACTATTTATAAACTAATTTCTGTCTCTACCTTCTTCTCCACAGCCTCACCAAAACCGATCTGCTTTTTGGGCATTGGCAATTATAACCAGAGTAACATGGTATTTTGCTGTTCTTTCATTGTAATGGTTAATGATCTTGGGCACTGACCCTGATGCTTAGTGATGTTGAACACTTTTTCATGGGCTTATTGACTATTTCTATGAAGTTTCAGAAATGTCAATGAAGGTCTAGTGCCTTTTGTATTCTAAATATTAAGTCAATGTTAGAAATAGTTTACAACATCTAGTCCCATTTTCATCTCTGTTCATTCCACTGACTGTCTCCTTTGATGATTATAAGCTTTTAAGTCTGATGAAATCCCCTTGGTCCATTTTTTCTTTACTTTCTATGCTTTGGTCCTGTGTTGAAATAAGAGCGGCCGGGACTGCGTCCCCAACACCCCAGCCACCTGCTCGGCTAGCTTATGCCCAAAATAACAACACACAAATTGTATTCATTTAAACACTGCTTGCCCATTATATCCAGCCTCTTCTCGGCTAACTCTCGCACCTGGACTAGCCCATTTCTAATAGTGTGTGTAAGCACCCCAAGGTGCGCTTACCGGGAAGATTCTACCCTACATCCATCTTGGATTGGAGCTTCATCGCTCATGTCTGTCCGGGAGACTGGAGCATGGCTTCTCTGCTCCCGAGAGCAGAGCTGTCGAGTCTGAGCTCACTTCCTCTTCCTCCCAGTATGCTATTCTGTTTATTCCTCCCACCTATGTTTTAACCTATGAGGGCCAAGCAGTTCCTTTATTACTTAACCAATGAAATCAACAGATTGATATATGACACTCCCATATCAGTCCTGGGTCAAAAAAAATCTTTTTCCACTCTAATGTCCTGGCATGGTTCCCCTGTTTTCTTCTATATAACTTCATAATGGAACACATAGCACGACACTGTGTCATTTTAAGTTGATTCTTGTGAGTGGTGAGAGATATTGGTTTAGTTTTATTCTTTTGCATCTGGATACCCAGTTCACCAGGAGAAATTACTCCTCTTTCTCCAATGTGCACTTGTAACATATTCATGAAAATCTGTTGGCTCTTGGTATTTAGATATACTACCAAAGATTTCCAGTACCATTAATAAATGTGATAAATTGTACAATGCTATGTTAAATCTTAGAAGGAAGTGTTTCATCTTTCCCCATCCTATGCAAAGAAAATTTTAGGCTTTATAATATAGCTTCATTAGGTAGATAAAGGTTTTCTGAATTAAATTTGGAGCTGTCATAGCATATCAAATGTCCTATCTTTATTTCTTAAATATTGTTGTGATTTAATAGGTTCTCTGGGCTGGAGAATAGTCCACTTGCTTCTAAGAGTAATGTGGATTTTTCAAGACTGTTGGATGAAGTGCTCTGTGAATGTCTGCTGCATACATTTGGTCTACAGCGCAATTTGTCACTGCTGCTCTTTATGTATTTATTGTTCCAATGATTCATCCATAATAAATTACAATAATTAGGATTTATTCTTATTTAATTCTAGTGTTATTTGACTGCAGTCATTCAGTTTGTTGAAGTGACAAATCAAGTTTATTAGTTTACTCATGTGAACCCATCTTTGCTTCTATAATATAACCCCAATTGGTCATGTAAAGTGATCATTTTAAGTTCTATTGGATTCCATTTCATATTATTCTGTTAAAAAATTGTGTTTATGATCATGAGGATATTGGCTGGTAGCTTCTTTCCATTCTGTCTTTGGTTTCAGTATCCAAATAATGTTATTTTGAAATATTTTGAAATATTTTTCCTCTGAAATTTTGTAAAATATAACATGAGGGCCAGCTTGTTGGAGTTTCTGTCCTGCCCAGTACCCCACAGCGAAAAAGTCCCAAAGAAAATCACACACAGGTCTCCATTGGTTATAAACTAATTGGCCCATTGGCTCAGGCTTCATATTAGCTCCTTTGACATATATTACCCCATTATCCTTAACTACGCTAGCCACATGGCTTGGTACCTTTCCCAGCCAGGCAGGTTGCATCTTGCTTCTTCTGTGATCTGGGCAGCAATGGGGGAAGAGCATCCTTCTTCCTCCCAGAATTCTGTTCTGTCTCTGCCTCCCAGGCTTTGGGATTAAAGGTGTGTGCTACCACACCTTGAAGTAACAGAGGTCAATCTACCTCTGCCCCTTCAAGTCCCAGAGGTCAATCTACCTTCCCTCCCAAGTTTTGGGATTAAAGGTGTGTACCACCACATCCAACTTGGCAGTGGTAGATTGACCTCTGTGCCTGGGAGGCAGAGACAGAACAGATTTTTGGGAGGAAGAAGGCAGGCTGAGAGAGCCACCCACCATGAAGCTGCCAGGTCAGACACGCTGAATCTTTCCCAGTAAGCCACGGCCTCATACTGACATACAGTTGATTAGAAATGGGTTGAATCAAGATGTGAGAGTTAGCCAATAAGAGGCTAGAGCTAATGGGCCAGGCAGCAATTTAATTAATACAGCTCTCCATATGATTATTTAGGGCATAAGCTAGCCGGGTGGCCGAGAAGACAAGCAGCCCACCAGCCCGGGTGTAAGCCAGTCAGGCGGTGGGACACAATCCGCCTCTCCTTTTACTATAGTAAAATAATTTCAGGATTGCTCTTTGATGTTCTTTAAATGTTTACTAAAACTGAGAAAGCTACAAGATAGCCTTTCTTTTATGAAAACTCTTTTTCACTGATTCTACCTCAGTTCCTAAGTTTGTTAGAAGGTAATTATCCCAAAAATCATTTTGACCTTTTGTTACATCAGGTGTGAGGTCCCATTTCTTGTCTCTGATTTATTAGCTGTTGTTCTTTTTGTTCATATGTGTATGCCTGTTATTTCCTTGTCTGTTTTCCATTTGCATGGAATATCCTTATCTACCTCTTCTTGTCTGGCCTATGGGTCTGCAAATAGTTGAGCTGGGAGTATTGTTAGCAGCATGTCCCATTCATTCTTGACTTTTCATTACATAATGAAAGGTATTTCCATTAAGGTAGTTATTGATAGTTAAAGTTCTATTGCTCCTAATTTGTTACTTTCTTTACTTTCATTGTTGTTTCTTTTTACTTCTCCTTGTCTTAAAGTCCTCCTCTGTGGTTAATTGGTTTTCTCCAGTTGTATATTTTGATACTAACTTATTGTTTTTGATTATATATGTATATATATATATATATACATATATATATAGTGGTAACCATCAGGCTTACAAAAGAAGTTGATTAAAATAAACTATTTTGAGAAGACAGCAATTAACAGAAATAAAGAACAAAGAAAACAAACACATTCAAAACTTCATGTATAATTCATTCCTCCATAAAATTAAATTTTGAGGTTCCATTTTAAATCTCTTCACATTTCCCATCTTAAATGAACGCAGTTATTTTAATTAGTATTCATATTAAACATACCATGTTTATAATATTAGATTCTAAATTCATCTGTAGCTGCTTTATATTGAATACTTCACCTTCTAATGTTTCGTTCTTGCTAGCCTGGCTTTCATTTTAAAGATCTCTCTTTAGTATTTCTTGTAGGAAGTGGGATCTCTCAGATTTTGTTTGTGTGAGATTGTCTTCTTTCCATTTCTAAAGTATAGCTTTGCTGCAAGCAATATCTCTATTGGCAGTTTCTGTACAGCAATACTGTGAAAAACATTTCATCCCACTCCCTTCTGGTCTGAAAGATTTCTGTTGAGGAGCCTGCTCTCATGTAAATTTCAAAATCCTGGTATATTATATCTTTTCCCTTGCTACTTCAAGAATCTACTTTTCATCTTTAAATTTGAATTCATGATCATAGCTGAGGAAGGTATAGATCCAAAGAGAATAGAATCCCAAAAAGCCAGTACATGAAGTAGGGATAAATCCTGGTTCCACTGCAAGTGGCCCCTCTGTCTGCCCCAGCCATACAACTGTCAACTATATTCAAAGGGACTAGTTTGGTCCTATACTTGTTCCTTCCCAGTTTGGCTGGAGTTGGTGAGCTCCCATTAGCTCATGTAGACTGTTTAAGTGGGTGGACACATCATGGTCTTGACCACTTTACTCATATTCTCAGTCCTTTCACTCAGCCTAGATATAGTAGGGAGGGTCTTGGACCTTCCACAAAGCAATAGCATTATGTACTTTAAGGATTTGATAGGGATGGGGTGGGAGGGTGCAGGGAGGGAATGGGAGGAAGAGAGGAAGTGGGAACAGGGATTTGTATTTTTTAAGAATCTAATAAATAAAAAGACTTATATTCTGAAAATATGCATAAACAAGTTATATTTAGGAATATATGTGTTTGTAAAAATACATATATACATGCAATAATAGCTAGCAAAATAGAGGATATGAATTTGAAACATAGTGGATAGTGGTATATAGGAAGATTTGGAGAGAGAGAAAAGAAGAGAAATACAATTATAATCCCAAAACTTAGTAAATAAATAGCCTGACGCAACCTTGTTTTGTGCAGCATTTATTTCTTGGAATTCACATGTTGTGAAATATTTTTGTATATTAGGATAATAAATAGGCCTGCTTCATGGTTGCTTAGGGGAATAAATGAAGTTACTTAAGATATCTAGATCAGGACCAGGACATCATTGCTTAAAATAGTGTCATTTATCACTGACACCACAGTATCATTGCAGAAGCTCACATAAGATCTTTGAATGCAAAGGATAATACATACTTAGAAATATAAATTTTAATCCATTTATTATTAACTTACAGACATACATCATAATGAAGCTTTGAATTGTATTTTAAAATATGCTTAATGAAAAGTTATAGTATGTAAATATTGAGAACAGATTATTTTCATATTATAAGAGGAGTTATTTCATCTGATTACAGGGAAACTCTGACAAATGTGAGATTCTTCCATATTAGAACCCTGAGAACATATTCTTCCCTATGACTAGATGATTGACCATAAGACAAAGGAGTCATAAGATATAGCTTGTTGCAAAAACATGCATAAATCCTAAAGGAAATAAGACAAAAAACCTTTGATGATGCTTTGTAATATGCTTTGATTTTTAAAATAATATCTCAATAGTAGTAAAATTCAATCGAACAATTTAACACAAGTATTTCTTAGCCCTTGGTAAAAATTCTCTGACTTCTGATGTCTATGAAAGAGAAAAAATTACTGTTGTAACTTTTTAGGGCTGTAAACTATGTTTTGAATTAATTTACATGACTAATATGTAAGAAGTTAATTTTCAAAGTACTGACAATAATTTTGTACTAGTACCTCTTTCTTTGACTTTTAATTAAATTTCATCTTCAAGTATTTAAAATATGATTTTGGCAATAATTAAAACTGGTTTATTTTTTTTCATCAATT
This sequence comes from Neodon shergylaensis, assembly GCA_025134845.1. Taxonomy (NCBI): domain Eukaryota; kingdom Metazoa; phylum Chordata; class Mammalia; order Rodentia; family Cricetidae; genus Neodon; species Neodon shergylaensis. Next base: position 294,798 of record JABTXL010004655.1, on the reverse strand, counting down.
CTATTGTTTTTAAGTGAAAATGGTCAATGTAAATTTGGAGTGAGAATGAGTCACAGATAAACATTAGAATATCACAATATGTACAAATTTCATAAATGTATATTTTAAAAACATATTTGGTTCATTTGCTTAAACTGTAGATATTTATTATGTCTTATATATAAATTTAGCTGACAAACTGCTTGACATTTGACACCAATTATTTTTGCCAGTTGATAAAAAATAATAGTGACACATTTTGCTATATGAAATAAAATGTATTATTATAAATGACAGAACAAGTCAGAAGAGATAATCTTTGCCATTTTGCTTCTGAAAGAACTGGAAATATAGAAATACTGAGATTAAAGTGATTACCAGGCTAAGATGATAATATTAACATTTTAAAGTTCTTTAAAGAAAGAATTTATAGATTGTGGTGACCTAGCATTGGCCCATAAACTCACAGGTACACTGTTATGCTTATCAAAGGTCAAGAGTACTACAAGAAAATATGTTCACCAGTAGAAGATTAATGAAGTTACAACCTGGTTAGTGGTCCTACCTCCATCTTCAAGTTCAAGCAAACAAAAACTAGTTTCTGAATGCTTTTTAAAGCAATGTAATACTGTTTTGATTATAGTTGTAAATAGGACCGATAAATTTTATTTTAGTGGTAGATACACATTAAAAATAACAAAACTACATATCCAAAACAGCAGGATCTCCATGACAAAAGAAAATTATAGGATGCCTAAGAGAATTCCCAGTAAGAGCCCATTATCAGTAGTGAGGCAGAAACCTGAGGCCTAGAGCCAGATCAATGACTTGTGTCAGTGAACACTTGCAAGTAAAGATGAATGGACTAAAAGGTAAACTGTATGTCTCAACTGGCCACATGAGAGCTTCCATGACAAGAGTCTTCTTTCTTTTCTTTTCTTGTTTTGTTTTCTTTCTTTGTGTTCAGCATTTGGTTGGGGGCCGAGAAGGCTGGAAAGCAGATTTGAGGTGACAGGGACATAAGCAAGATCAGAAGGTAGAATGTGAAATCCACAAAGGATCAAAGTTTAAAAAGGAGTATAATTTCTATTAGTGAAAATACTAAAGAAAACAGAATAAGGTAGATGTAGAAATGGAATTTAAGTGGAATTTATAGTAAAGAGGAAGGAGAAGATAAAGAAAATAAAGTCATAGTAAACCTAAGAAGCTGTGGTACTGAGGAAGAATTTGTATCAAGAAGGATTGTACATTGTCACTTGATGTTGGAGTCCCCTCTGTATGCTATGAATACCATTAGTGAATAAAGAAACTGCCTTTGCCTGTTGACAGGGCAGAACTTAGGTAGGTGGGGACAACTGGACTGAATGCTGGGAAAAAGAAGAGCAGTGTCAGAGAGATGTCATGAGCCACCAGAGTCAGACATGCCGAATCTTTGCTGGTAAGCCACTGTCATGTGGTGATATACAGATTCATAGAAATGGGTTAAATTAATAGAGGAGTTAGCCAATAAGAATCTAGAGCTAATGGGCCAAACAGTGTTTTAATTAATATAGTTTCTGTGTGGTTATTTCAGTTTTGGGTGGCTGGGACGAACAAGAAGCTTTCTCCCAACAAATTGGCACCCACGTGGCCAGCTAAATCCACTTAAAACCTGAGAGAGTTTGAAAAAGAATTTGAGACACAAAAGTACAGAGTTTAACACAGGTTCTTGCTGTTTGCTGGTGGCATGGCACAGCTTCTTTAAGAGAGGTTTTCCTGACTCAACAGCAGCAGCATAAAAAAAGCCATGCCATTTTGAAATGTAGACTTTCTAGGATGTGCTGCCACCATGACCACTGGCTCTTTCGAGAGACGACATATTTAAATGGGGTTTGTGAGCAGACTACTGCAGCTTACTCAATGACAACATGAATTGGCTGTGTGCCTGAGAATGGGGTTGCAGGCTTGGTTCTCAGCCGCAGTAAACAGTTTCATCATGCTGGACTGTGTAAAGCAAGCAGGCATACCATATATATCATAATAATGGTACAGCTTAAGTTTTAGAGTGGGAAGGCAAGAAGAAAGTACCATATATACCCTACTACTGGCACAGCTTGAGTTTTAAAAGTGCTCAGCATTTTGAAAAGTTCTCCTGGACAGTTAAAAATTATAGATATGCAATAAAGACAAATCCAGATGAGTCATAGTGTTGGATAAAGGTACATAGGTTTGGAAGAGAGAAGAAAAAGAATATAGAGAGTCACAAAATAAAGTTAATGCTATAATGAAAAGGGTCTTTAAAGGGACAGAGTAAAGATAGTCATAGATTAAAAATAAATCAATATAAAAATAAATTTAAAAATTCATAAAAAGATTAAAAATTGAAAATTTGATAAACAAAGAAAAGGAAAATAGAAATATAATTTATAAGTATATAAGGTAAATTCCCCAAAAATGCAATCACAATTTAACTAAATTTATTAACATATATTAATTTATTAAGATTATTTAATTTCTTAACATAAATTGATAGCATACATAAGCATATTATTTGATAAGTTTTAATAAATAATATGGAGAAAAATGTTCAAAGAGAAGAAAGATGAAATATTCAGATATTAAGTAAGAGGGCAAATTAATTTTTTTGTAGTTTGTTTCAATTTTATTGATAAAATATTAGATTTTTTAAAATTATTTAAATATATTATCTTTAGAAAGTTTCAAAACCAGAAATTAGTTTCAAGTAAAAATTATTCTTTTTTCTTTTTTTTATTTTTAGAATAGTATATAAAAATTATGAAGATAGACAGCTCCTAATACACTCTTTGGTTTGTAGAACTTGGAACACTTATTTCCTTCTGATTTAATAAAGCATGCAAATAATATACTTCAGAAAAAATATGAAAAAATAATGGCAACTATATTTCTTGAAATATTTCTATTACCAGACAATCACTTTGGTCCTAAATACAGTATGCTTTAACAAAGACCAGATATACAGGAACTATTACTCTGCTAAATGGGCATAGTATTAAAATGACTCCTAAGAATTTATTGTGATATTCATAGAGCAGAACATCCCTCAGTGCAAATCAGAGAAGTATTTTGTTAGATGGCAATTAGCAAAGAGTCCCCCAACTAGTCAACAGACAGAAATTAAACTACCTTGAAGTTCTCAGTCATAAATGGGACATTCATATAACATCCCCAACCCAGGGTTCGAGGATCTTCATGGAAGAGTGGGGAGAAAGGCAGTAAAAGCCAGATGTGGAAGGTCACTTTAAGAAGGCAGTGTTTGTCAAACACAACAAGGCACATATGAACTTACAGCTATTGTGACAGCATGTGCAGGACATGAAAAGCTCCAAACAGACAAAATTCTCACATAGAGAAGGGAAGGTAGACAGGAAATCTCACCATTAGCTGCAGAGTTATTGTCATCTGATACATCTCTTCAATAATACAACTTCGGGTAGGTCAAACACGTACCAGGACATGCTCTACTCTCAAGCAGTTGGGCAACACAAATTGGACTCAATGGATAAAGGAAGAAAACAAAAAATAAATGAAGAATAAATTTCAAAGTTGGGTTAGAAGGAAAGGAAATAAAATGGTAAGTAATAGGAGTGTATAATAGTCGTGAATATGTTCAAAGTGCATAGTATGAAATTTTTAAATGACTAATAGAACATCTTAAAAATATTTTTCTTAAGAAAGTCTTAATAAAATCACAGCCTAGAAATGAGCTAGAACCTCAGAGAGTCTGTGTGTTAATAATAATTAATCAGAAAATAAATCATTAACCTTGCCCCTAATTGGGTTACCTTTCCATGAGTCATCAGGTTTTACAAAAGGTTACACTTTTTCATTATTTGGCTAATGTACGTTTCTTAAATCAACACGTAAGAAAGGGCTGGACTAGTGCTTCTATTTCTTTTGTGTAACAATTCTATCTCTGTTGTAACATCATATCTATTTACATATGATTGATAGCCAAGTATAAATACTGTGCCTTGAGTCACACTGTTCCAGATTTGCCTCGAAATTTTCTTGTCTGAGATACTGGGTTGATCAGGTGCACATATTTAAATTTGGCAGTACAGTGAACATCAGTCATTCTGACCACAAAGAGAACAAACTGACATTTGGTTTCTTTACTGAAATTCTTGTGATCTACACTGGTTGCTCACTCTCTTCAAAATGTTCTGCGGGGACTATGTGAGTACATTAATTACTTCTATATAAATTTTTATTCTTTTAATATTTCAGTTTCTTTGCATTTTTAAGAGGAAATATAGGTTTTAATTGGCTTCATTAAAATTTTGATTAGTTATTGTCCAACATAACTATTAAACAGACTTAATATTATTAAGCATTAAATCCATGCTAATATATTATTCTATTAAAACTAAATTGCCTCTATTTTAATAAGTAGATTGACTCAGAATGACTGGATATAATAAAAATTGGTCATTATGTTTATTTCTTATTATGTGAAATTAAAATAATTTTGATACAAATCAATATCTATTAAACTTAGTGTAATTTTAACTTAGTTCCATTTTTTATATGTTTTATTTCAACTGCTAGTCCACTATCTTTGGCAGAACCAACAGTGTGCCAGCTGCATATGCATACATGACAAAGTATCCATTTCACATGGTAATTTTATATAAGTATGTATGTATACTGACAATAATTGTCTTAAATCGATATTATAAATGCACTGTCCAGGAAAGTTTTATGCAATAAACTCATGAATTCAATTTAACAAAATAATTTTCATTACTCATTTACACAATAGTAATCTCTAGAAATTGTAATGAGCATTTCAAATGTGACTACTTCCTATAACCCTTGGTTTAGCAATTTACATCTGTAACTTTCAGGTCTTATATACAGTTGGAAGCTCCCATCACTTTTATTAGTTAAGACATAGGTATACTTCACTACATAGAAATTAAAAGTGTTATGTAGCTGAAGTTCAAAACATAAATGAATTATTTTACAAAAATTTTTATTTTTCTGGCTTTTTTATTTGAGTAAAATTACTTGAATGTATTGAATGTTACATCTATGAACTGTAAGTTTTATACTATTATTTATGTCATTTTAACAAATGATTTCAAAGGAACTTTTATAAAATAATCTTTATAATTTAGAAATTAAAAGGAATCATTAGGCAAAATTTAAGTTATACAGTTTACTTTGCTTCTAGAACTATTAAAAGTAATGATTAAAGTGCTATATTTAAACTCATCTAAAATTTAATTTAAATATTTTATTAGATGCATTGTATCTATTTTGAATGTATGATATTTTTATTATGAACACACCATGAATGGAGAGTAAGATAACCTTAAGTTTTATATCCATTGATGTCATTATAATATGAACCAATTTTCTGTCTGAAGATATATGGTCCAAGTGTCTAGGGTTTAACATTAAGGCAATCAATATTTAAGGACAATTTAATTATTCTGTATCCATTCTGTATGGAGCTCCTTCAAACAAGCAATAAGCTCTCCAAAAGCAAGAGGATTATCATTTTAATATAGATGATAAATAACTAGGTTGCCAGTTAAATGTAGACTCCTAAGCCCTCTATTTAGCAGTTCTGATTTATAATCTCATATAAAAAATTCAAATAAATTTGAAAATACAGGCTTGATAAACATACAATAATATTCCTAAGTACAGTATTACTTTAGCACTGCCATACCTATGTGAACCAAGAAGCAAAAATATATTTTCCTTTGAAAATCAGTATGTATTAATTTTTTTATTATTTCTAGAGGTATGGAGTTAGGTGTCTCCTAGTGATGAAGGCAATTATAGTATGTTTCTTATGACCAGAAATTACACTTACCGTTGACATAATAAATGTGTTTTATATGTAAGACATCTACTGAGCATAAGATGAAATTGGCTACTGTGAACCTGAAATCATTTGACTTATATGTTCAATGTAAGTCATGTTTCAGGAGTAATAAAGGAAATCACACAGCAGGCTATTGAATCATGCTCAATACAGGATTCAATCCCAGGCATTCCAACTTCCACAGACCTAATCTCTTCAAATTAAGATGGTTTTTTTTAGAATACATTACCTTGATTATTCTAGGAAAATGTTTGCTAATTTTGTCTTGCTTTGTCTTCAACCAGTCCCAGGTGCTTTGTTAGCATAAGATTTTTTTATAGATTCATTGATAGGATGATAAGTCAATTTTAATTCTATCCATTTTATATTCTTTTTAAAACTTTTACATATTTCTACATATTCACTTTTACACATTTACTGATTGACAAAAAAGCATTAAACATAGTAATATTAAAAACAAAGAACATATTGAAACTCGGATCAAATACACTATTAGTATGCAGAAATTTGAGAAATCATTCTAATTTCTTGAGTAGCTATTGCAGTATCTAACATTTAGCCACATTCAAGTATTTCATATTAATAGCAATCAATGAGGACCTTGGGGGAGGGTTGAAGGGGAGTGGAGAGGCAGGGAGGGGAGAAGAGAAAAATGTAGAGCTCAAAAAAAAATCAATTTAAAAAAGAATAGCAATTAATATATTTGGGATTTTTAAAGTTCTTCTTAGCATTACTAGACATTTCTCTCAGTGATTCAGTTATGAGATTTCTGGCTTCCTATCTTCACTGAAACTAGCTCCTTATATCAGAGATTAAAATACAGAAACTCAGTGACATTAATGACTTAAGAGCCTGGAAGTGAAAGACACAGGATCATGTCTAATTCCAAAATAATTTGTATAAGAAAGAGAAGAGGAGAGGGAGGGACAGCAGGAGGGAAAATGGAAGAGAGAGAAAGATGAAGAAATAGGAAAAAAGAAAAGCTAGTATGATGATCAAAATAATTTCTAGTATTTTTTAAGGAAAAGTAGACCAGCTGTTCTACATATTTATTGATGTTTTTATTAATTTTCTGTGGTAAGTAAACTCATGATTACTAAGCCACATTCCCAACCCTTATTGAATTTTATTTCAAGACAGGGTCTCATTAAATTTTCCAGTTTGGTCTCAAAATATGTGACCTTCTTGAAAAGGTCTTGGTCTGTTGAAATAGGTTCTGCCTCCCGAATAGTTGGAATTACATATGTACACATATCAGCCAATGAAAAGATTCCTTGTGAATCCAATTAAGAGACAGAAAAATAACAATAATAGTTTTACATCCATGTCCCTATTTCTAAATAAGCTACAAAATGACTTTGAATATTAATATTAATATTAAAAATTAAAGTGAATCAGTGTCTAGATAGATAATGAAATGCTCAATATTTTGACCCAATGAGGATGAAATAAGTGAGCAATTGGCAATGAACTCTATAAACCAGAAAAAAAATCAAGGTGCATTATCCAGAAGTAAGTGCATGCGTACTTAGGGGAAGTCAGATGGGTGTAGAGGTTGTTGAAATGGCAAGATTAGTTTCAAAGCAGAAGTGGAAGGGTTATTCTGGAGAGAAACTTCACTCCAAGATATCTAACTTGAATTGTTTATCTGCAATATGACTTACTGAGCAAATATTATTAAAAGGTTATTCATACTTTAGATTGCTTTTCGCTATCACAAGACCACGTTGTGTGAACTTTACACATATGAATCAACAGAAGTTGGAAGTTGTGCTTGGTTATGACTTCAACCTTTACTAAAGCTTTGGTGGAATTAATGAGTACTGGAATGAAAAAGCTAAGTGAAATAACACTTTCCTTGGAGTAAAATGTAGGAATTGTGCTATATTTTTGAATGAAAAGCAAACCTTGTTTTATCAACTGTTGGCTGCCTTTAATTTAAAGGCTGAACAAACATGAGAATGGTAACTATGCACTCATGCAGTCAGAAGCAGTCTTGTCATGTGGGATCCAAGTGGCTCAGGACATTTTCTTTTTGTCCTTTGAAACTAGCTTCAATTCCTCTAACTATTTAGGGGATATGATCTCATGGTGGTGTTGCATGCCGGCAATATCAGACCTTGGAGTACCAAGAGTCCCATTTAATTTTGGACTACACAATGAGTCTCATTCAACCTGGGCTACCTGAAGACACCATCTCTATATAGCACCTCCCACTCTCTTGAGAGTTAATTAATAAGTAAAGCTTAAGAAGAGTAGAAAGAGGATAGAAAGCATCTCACCAAGTGCATTACTTTGAATTTTATTAAATATAAGTATCAAACTCTCCTAAAACAACTACTCTGGTTTTTCAGCATCACAAAATCTTGCATATAAAGAAGAGGTTAAACTTGTATCTACCAATGATTATATACATATGTGACAATTATTGTTTCCCAAATTTTATAAGTAAATCCCCATGAGTAGAAGTATATTTTTCTTCCATATTAAGCATCATGTTTATTTGTGTAAATATTTTACTACACAAAAATTATATACAGCTATTTCCCTGAGTACTACCAACTTCTTTTCTGGAAAAAAAATTTAAGTATTCTCATTTGTCCAGTTTTCTCTAAATCAACTCTCATTAAATTTTTCCCTAAAGGCACATCACCTGCTTTTTTTGAGAAAAGTAGTGACCTTCATCTGTCTGCACACTGTGTCCAGTTCTTAATCCTATCTTAACTTAAGGCGTTAGCTTGTTGGAAGTATGCCAAATCTAAGTTCTTAAAACTCTTCCTTTTCCTTCTTCATAACCATAGTGTTAAAGTCATAGATGATTTTTCTATCTGTTCACAAGTTCCTTCTTCAGTTTACACACTGACTTAGCATCTATGCTTGAGTCCCTAAGAAATAACCATGGATCGCCTTGGTGATTTGGCTCCACTCTCTTGTTATTGCAAGCAAGAATAAATGAATATGAGAGAAGACCTTGAAGTCAGGGTTAGCATTTGTCTCTCTTTTATGACCTACTCTCAAACCATTCCTTGCAAGTGTTATGCATAACTACCTATCGAGTCTTTAGTGAATAAGATTGCCAAAGTCTGCCTTCTGCAAGCATTTAGTTCAGGAATGCAACTCTTTAGAACACCTGTGCAAATAAGAAAAAAAATAAGAGTTAAATTTATAGACTTATTTTCCTAGATGCTGATTACTTGGGATCTCTTCAGATCTCTTTAGAAAATTGGTACTCACATCTCAAAATTCACTTTGTCTCCTGAAATCCTAGTATTTTCAAATAAACCAGATATACCATATTTTAAGAATGTTGACGTTTCCAAATGAAACCATTTGTTTATTCGGTTTCTTTTTGAGGTAGATTCTTTCTAGGCAGTAGGTTACTAGTGATTTTTCTTTGTCTTGGAAATTATTATGTAGCTCAGAAAGGTCTCACACTCAGAGATTGGCTAGCCTCTGACTCCCAACTGCTGGGGTTAAAGGTATGGGCCACCATGTCAGACCAGAAATTTATATGTTCGCTATTAGCTTTAATATATTTAATGTCAGTTTTAGTTCTCAATTTGAATGAAGAAAGTACGTGTAAGCATGTTTCTATTTCTTTCTTCTTAATTGATCTACCCAGTTAACAAACAGTACAGGAAAGAAATAATTGGGTTATCGCAAATCATGAACTTTTAAAAACTCTTAAATTGTAAGATAAAAGTCTTGAAAAAAAATGTGTTTGGCCAGTAAGAGTCATGGTTACTTTAATGAGTCATGCATTTCTGCAATTAGGTGAAGTAGTAACGACAGAAAGAATCTGTTACAGGACATTGCTCATTGATTTTTTTCACTTTGTAGCTTGATCTCAGAGATCAACACCCACTCTCCTATGTACTATAGAATTATATCGGAAGAAGTGGCTTTTAATCAGTAATAACTCAGGCTGACTCACCAAAAAGAAAGCGATGACAGGAATTAAAAAAAAAAAAGAACTAATTTGGAGTCCATGCTGTCAATCTAAAAATCTAGTTTCCTTAGAGCTCAATAACTCAGGAACATTTGTTTACCGTTTGCAAATAGGCATCTTATCTCAAGAGGAATAAATGTTTGAAAATTCTAGGGTCCATTTTCTTGGTCCAATGTCACATGTATTACTATCCACACATCTTCCTAAGTTATGACTTCACTCTAGTACTTCAGACATTCTTGTTCATGATGCTAGAAGGGAATAAAAATTCTTAGACCATGACATGCATCATGTACAAAATAATATAAATGTAATTTGTACACATGATTGTGTTTATTGTACTGCTATATGAATAAAGTGAGAAACAGTTTTATTCATGACCTGCTTCTGATCTCCATTTCATCTTGATGTCAATTTGTCAAGAAGAAACAGGGTATTGCAGTGCATTTCATCATGCTGCATCTTCACTGAACGTTGGTGCTATTTCATTTAAAAGAAACTGGAAGGATAGCCTATGATTAGATTTTGCAGGTTGTGAGAAAAGAAAGCCCTTTAACCCCAGGAGACTCCCTGTCCCATACTGTGTGCTGTTAGAGTTTTAGATAAACAAACAAATCGCATTGTATTTTAAAACTGGGTCATTCCTTTTCTTACTGTCATCATTACAAAAACAATCTTCCCAAATCATTGTTCAAATCTTTGGAGATATTAAAAATATGTGTAAATTATGTACAGTCTGTACATATGTACAGTATATTAAATGAATTCCGGGTATTCATTTAACTGCCAGTCTCAAAATGTCGCTGTTTTAAAGGAAGCAAGAAAAGTGACAAAGGTGGGGGAAGACAGAGTCACTCATACCTGGGCACAGGGTCCTTCTGTGCATCTTTCAGTTGCTGCTGTGCTGACTTCTGGTTGTTTAATGAGGCAAGCAACTGGAATATAGGAAAGCAAATATTCACTGTGTATACAGTGGTCCATTTATAGCAGCCAGGCTCAGATTCATGAACCATCAGTGTTAGAGGAACTAGGTAGTTGGACATGTGATATTGTGAATGTGTAACAAAAGTCACAATGGAACCTCTCTCAGCAAACAGGGCCCCTCACTCGTCTACTCCATTACAATGCCGATTCTTTTTCCTCCCATTGCAAATTCTAGAATTAATATCTGTGGGTACTCCAGATCTTTCTTCAGTGATTTCCTAATTTGAGGTTAGTGAGCAGGATGACATATCACCTGTCTGTCAGTAATAAAGAAACAGGTAGGATTGCCCCTTCTTAGCTGTTAGGCAGTATTCCTTTCTCAAAACAGATACAGGAACACAAATTTAGAACTCATTTTATTTTCTTTCTTTATGTTGATGTGTGTGTACATGCACACATACAAACATGTACACGTATGTGCAGAGGCCAAAGGCCAACCTCTGTGATTATTCCTCAGATGTTATCTATCTTGTATTTTTTTTTGTTTGATTTTTTTTTTTTTTTTTTTGGTTTTTCGAGACAGGGTTTCTCTGTGGCTTTGGAGCCTGTCCTGGAACTAGCTCTGTAGACCAGGCTGGTCTCGAACTCACAGAGATCCGCCTGCCTCTCTATCTTGTATTTGATACAGGATCTCTCTTTGGCCTGGAGCTCACCTAGTATATTGTGCTGGCTGGCCAACCTCTGTCTCTACACTCTCCAAAACTCTTACGATATTCTAGGATTAGAAGTTCAAGACGCTGGCCATCCCCTAATTTTCAGATAGGGTCTGGGGAAAGAATTTGGGTCCCCATGCTTGCAATTGCAAGCACTTTACCCATAAATTTATTTTTCCACCTTCTGCTTTGCTTAATAGCTCTATATCCTAACATGAAAATATTCACAGGAAAACTCACGTCTTTCAAATTTGCTATTGGAATTAACTGAGTGTGTGCGGTAAACTTGGCAGGTCAGATGATATAGTTAAAGAAATCTGGCTTACTTCTTCAATAGTTTGTCGCATTTTTCTTGAGTCGTCTCCCAACACTCCCTCTGACCTGCCTATACAAGCATGCATTCAGGAAAACTCTCAGTGGCAATGTAACGAGTTCTTCCCTCAGTCCATTTGGATCTATGAAAAATGTTCACACCTCAACCTGAGATAAAAATAAATCCACTACTGCTTAAGTACACCCATGTATGAAATTATCTGTCTCTTCCCTATGGTAACCTATGAGGAAGGATATTTGAGAGGGTTTGGCTATGGTATTATTGTCACCTGTCAGCTCACAGCCTTGTTCACTCTATCTGTGTTCTGCTATTGCTTGCCATTTAAAGGCAGTTAGGAGCTTCCTCATTCGTATTACACCTCATTATTCATTGTTCCTCCCTTTCAAGCTGTATTTTACCCTTCTAGCATCATATTAACACATTACTGTTGAAAGCTAAATTCAAGCCAATATACTAATATCTGACTAATTTTCTCCCATTTATGGATTTATGATAATGAACTTGAAGCTAAAACCAGGTCATTTTTTAACCTTTTGTTTGGAGAAATTTTAGAGTTATACAGTAATCATACAAATAATTTAGTGCTGAAGAGATAGGTCAGTGGTTGAAAATGCTCATCACTCTTGCAGAAGACCTGTGTTTGATTCCCAACACACATATGACTTTGTACAACTAATCAGTAACTCCAGCTCCTAGGGACCTGACACCCTGTCTAACTACCTTGGGCACTGGGCATACACACAGTGCAAAGACATGCTTGTTAAACACTCATGAATATAAAATAAATAAATCTAATTTTTTAAATAATTTGGATTACCAGTAATTCTTTCTCCAGGTCTCAATATATACAGACATCATCAAAACCAGAATATAACAGCAAATAGAATATATTTAGATTATATCTAGTTCCTCATAACTTTCCTTTGATTCAATTTAATATATTGCATCTTGTTATTGTATCTCTTCATCTCTTATAATCTCTAATAATTTCTCTGCTTTGCCCTCAATTTTCTGACCTTGACACTTTAGAGGACTATTTAGTTATTAATAAGATGCCTTTCAGCCTAGCACTCTGTGGTGCTTTTTTTTTAAAATTGGGTTGTACATGCCCTTTGTTCAAAAGACTAGTACCCTTTCCAGTGCATCCCTTCGGGAGATCACAGTGCCAATCCATCTTGTACCCTTTCCAGTGCATCCCATGGGGGATCACAGTGCCAACCCATCTATCCCAGATAGGATCATTTAGTGATGGTGAACTTGGTAAGATGGTGGTGTACAGATTTCTCGCAAGAGTAGAATGAGTCTCTCATGTATTAGGTAATAAATGCTTTTTGACGATTGAATGATCTTCCTTTCTCAATTGCCTTTTTGTCTAATTTCAGCGTCCTAATTGGAGTTTCTTTTCTAGTTCTCTCTTCCATTTATTATTTGGAAATCTTTTTGAAGAAGAGATATAAGCACACTGTTTATTGATATATCAATAGATGAAAGGTGGAAAGGCCTCCATCTGCATCTTTGAGTAATGACAAACTCCTACAAGAATTTGCTCGCTTCCACAAATGAAGTCGCCTCTTACTTTCTATTATATCTGCTGTGTGTATACGTGCATGTGTGTGACTGTAGATGGTAGCATCAGCTGATAAGAACTGCTTCTCTCCGTCCACCATGTGAGTACTAGAGACTGAATCCAGCTTCACAGACTTATTAGCAAGTGGCTTTATGTCTTTTGATGAGATGTCTTTTATTTTTATTTCCTAAGCATTCTGTTGCTAGTAGTGAAAGATGTAATAATCTTATCTTTTTTTCTGTATTTGGCATAGAATTCACTGGTTTCCTAAAGTTTTCTGACTCATTGAACTTAACACTGATATCTGAAAATCTGAAAGTTAAAAATATGCACTGCTACTGGAGTAACTGTTGGTTTACCTTTTACTGAGTAAGGCAAAGAACAATGTACCCTTTCATCTACGTATAACTACATTCACTCCTGTTCAAGCATACAAATATATCTGCATGCATTTGCCTGTCTATACACCATTCTCTTGCTATCTACTCATCATGTATTTTCATTCTAATGTCTCTGATCTAATCAATGTCACTATTTCAGTCTTCCCAGTCATTTTAACTTCTTTCTTAGGTAACAAAAACCATAAGTATTTGAAACCAATTTGTTTATATTATCAACCCAGCTATACGTGTAGTTTAAAACTTTTAAGTCATTTTCCTGAGAACAACAGTTTATTTTCTCTATTAGTTTATCATCTTAAGTCAAAAAGACCATTTTCCAAAGTAGACCAGAACATGTGGGAGAATAACCCCCCTTTATTTTTCTAGAGAAAAGTCCATAGCAACAATATTGTTTATTCTTTGAAAAATCAATCTCGAGTGTAATTGTGTAGGCCTGGCATTTTCTTGCTGACAAATTTTCAACTAATAGTTCCATTTTCTTGGAAATATCACGCTATTCAGGTTGTCTACTATATAGCAGTGAGCAGAGTTTATGACTCATCTTGAGGAGGTGAATATACGAAAGCAAGTCAACATTACAGGAAAAGAAAATTGAGGAACAGAAATCTTTGTGAATATAACTGCAAGCATATCCATTAAAAAAATTCCAATGTGAAAATATAAAAAGAATGACCCAGAAAGGCCAGCTGAGGGTTGTCTTAATAGAGCAAGGCTGTTCCAACATTCAAAGACTAATGAGTATATCTCACCTTATTAATATAACAAAACAGAAAAGTCTTGGCTCTCCAAATTACAAGATGCAAGAATAGAATTTGACAAGTTTAACCCTATTGCTGCTCAAAATTCTCAATAAACTTAAGAAACACCAATTTTCTTATCTCTGGTAAAAAAAATATATACAAGCTGAAAAGTCAACATACCTAATGGTTTAATATCAAAGCATTTATGCAGCAACACCTTCTGTTCCAGTCTATACAGACTGGAATGAAAGCAAAAATGTCCTCTTTAGGAACTCAATAATATTTCTTTTTAATATGAGAATCATCATCAACAAAGGGATACAAGTACAATATACTGTAAAACTCTGGATGTCAAGTCATTACTCTCTTGTTTTCAGTTTCCAATTACTAAATCAGTGGCTGTGTGTGAGTATTGAAGCATCATTTCACATATATAACACTTCAGAATGATAACACACCCCTTATTTTATACTGCCTTGTACATATGATTTATTAAACCACTCATAAAAATTGAGGAGCATATTTTGAGCCATTTTATGGTGTTTACTTCAACAATTAGAAGATAACAGCATTAAAAATAATTTTACAAAGTAAAAGAACTGGTAGATTTAAGTTGTCATTTTTCTAGGTACAAGACTTTTGAGACCTAAATCTTTTCTTCTTGATTCTAGAAGGAATCAGGTTCATTCTCACATTTAACGTTAAGAAACAGAGTTTTGGTGCCAATTTTTCTCCTTTGTACATGGCCTAAATGTGTCAAAATGTAATGTTTCAAATGTTAGCTTTAGTTTTTTCATTAATATTCACAATAGAAATTTGTTCATATCTAATAGTATGACTTTTTATTATCTGTATTCCCCCCCTTTTTTTTCTTTTCGTGGCTCTGTCATTTATAGTATGTAGGTATCATTTGTTGTGGATGCAAGAATTCTGTTTGGGACTGGGTAAACTTGTGAAGTGAAAGTTTAAAATTGTGGACACAGAGACAAGGATTTCAAGCAAATTGTTTAATTTTATAAATTCCTGTAACAAATGATAAAGGATAAACTTCATAGCTCAGACCTACGTCATTTAATGTCCCTTGCGTTCCAGGGGCACAAAAATCTGTAATCAATTTCAGTAGCCTGAATTTAAGGTATCAGCAATACTGGTTTCTGCTGGAGAGTCTATGGAAGAAAGAGTTTCCTTGTTTTTCCCAGCTTCTTTTTTTTTAATTTTTTTTATTGAGAAAAAGAAAAAAAAGTTTCCTCCTCCTCCCAGCCTCCCATTTCCCTCCCCCTCCTCCCACCCTTCTCCCCCTCCCCCCACTCCTCTCCCCCTCCCTCTCCAGTCCAAAGAGCAGTCAGAGTTCCCTGCCCTGTGGAAAGTCCAAGGTCCTCCCCCCTCCGTCCATGTCTAGGAAGGTGAACATCCAAACTGGCTAGGCTCCCACAAAGCCAGAACTTGAAGTAGGATCAAAACCCAGGGCCATTGTCCTTGGCTTCTCAACACCCCCCATTGTTCGCCATGTTCAGAGAGTCCGGTTTTATCCCATGCTTCTTCCATCACAGTCCAGCTGGCCTTGGTGAGCTCCCAATAGATCAGCCACATTGTCTCAGTGGTTGGGTGCACCCCTCGTGGTCCTGACTTCCTAGCTCATGTTCTCCCAGCTTCTAAAGACACCTACATTTCTGGGTCATAATCCTCTCTGCGTTCAAAGTTAGCAGCACAAGTTATTGTTTCTATGATCCTGTTGCCTTTTTTAAAAGTTAAATCTCTGCAAAGCTTGCCGAAAACCACATGCAGAAAAGTAAGGGTTATTTTTTGTTTATTTAGCTTTATTTTTTAAATATATTTATTTATTTAAAATTTCCACCTCCTCCCCCTTCTCCCATTTCCCTCCCACTCCCCCACTCCCCCTCCCTCTCCAGTCCTAGAGAAGTCAGGGTGCTCTGCCCTATAGGAAGTCCAAGGCCCTCCCCACTCCATCCAGGTCTAGGAAGGTGTGCATCCAAACAGACTAGGCTCCCAAAAAGCCAGTACATGCAGTAGAATCAAAACCCAGTGTCATTATCATTGGCTTCTCAGTTAGCCCTCATTGTCAGCCACATCCAGAGAGTCCGGTTTGATCACATGCTCGTTCAGTCCCAGTCCTGCTGGCCTTGGTGAGCTCCCATTAGATCAGTACCACTGTCTCTGTGGGTGGACGCACCCCTTGCGATCCTGACTCCCTTGCTCATGTTCTCCCTTTTTCTGCTCTTCATCTGGACCTTGGGAGCTCAGTCCAGTGCTGCCCAATCATACTACAAAAGCATTTGCTCAACTATGTTCATAGCAGCACTATTTGTAATAGCCAGAACCTGGAAACAACATAGGTGCCCCTCAATAAACAAATGGATAAAGAAGGTGTGGCACATATACACTTTAGAGTTCTACTCAGTGGTAAAAAACAATAACATCTTGAATTTTGTGTGCAAATGGATGGAAATAGAAAACACTTTACTGAGTGAGATAAGCCAGACCCAAAAAGAGGAATATGGTATGTACTCACTCATAAGTGGATTCTAGCAAAGAACATTGAGCCTATAGTTTGTGTTCCTAGAGAAGCTAAATCAGAAGGTGAACCCAAAGAAAAACATATGCTTATCCTCCTGGATATTGGAAGTAGACAAGGTCACCGGGAAAAAGTTGGGAGCATGGTGGTGGGAATAGGGTCGGAGGAAGGGGAGATGGGGAGAGAGAAGGGAGAAGGGGAAGATTGGGGAGAACTTGGGGGAATAGGATGGTTGAGATGGAGGAAGGATAGATATGGGAGCAGGGAAGAAGATATCTTAATTAAGGGAGCCATTTTAGGGTTGGCAAGAGACTTGGCTCTAGATGAGTTCCCCGGTGTCCAAGGAGATGTCAGCAGCTAGGTCCTTGGGCAGCAGAGGAGAGGGTGCCTGAACTGGTTTTCTCCCATAGCCACACTGATGAATATCTTGCATATCAGCATAGAACCTTCATCCGGCTATGGATGAAAGATAGAGAAAAGTAAGACTTAATGAGAATTCTATAGTTAAGTCTTCTAGCAATATATTTTAATGTACATTGACAATAACGTAACATTTTCATAGCAAAAAAAAAGTCATTTCTCACCTTGTCTCCACCTTACAAAGCTAGTCATATTTATGACTTATTCAGATAATCTGAGGACACTGTTCTATCGAAATACAATTTTATAGTATTAGAAACATCCACTTTGGGTAAAGAAACAGTCACAGGTTCCAGGCATTAGAAAGTAAGTATCAGGTGCTTTTAAAAGTAACTGACATTTAAAGTTTTCTATTTCACTATAATTAGCTGAAGTTTAGTAGTCTTCTACTGAGGTCACATTATTTGCAATTACATCTTCTAGAAAATTGTTTCCTATAAATTAGCTAAGATATTTTGCATCTTATCTGTAAAGAGGCTATGTAGATTAGTTTTATGAACATCTAACTGTTAACTTACAAAGACTTTATATCCACTAATTTATTAATGGGATCTTGTTTATGAAGTTTGGAAAAATAACATGAATATCCCATTGTAGTACCACTATCAGTGTTGGTACTAATTAACTAAGCATCACTTGATCAAATTTTATTTTTATTAGAAATATATATATATATATTCTTTGCAAGATATAAACTGAAGTCATGGTGTCTTTTTAGTCAGAACTTAGATTCATAAAAATCACATCTTAATGACCATTTTGCTATGAAGAAAATAAGATTAATTGTTCTCTCACTTGAAGTTGTGTTTCTGTTTCCTGAGATTAATTAGTTTAGGGAATATTCAATCAGCATAGACATGCTTTACTTTTTTATTTGCCCTTGAAGCAGAGCTGGAGTTTACTAAAAGGATTTAATATAGATTTTAACCTCAAGGGTTGAGAGAAAGAAAAGTAGTCAGGAAAAAACTAAGGCACAGCTAGAACACTGGCATGTCCTCCTCAAAGGAAAGAACCATGCATGCCATGCCTCCTTAATGCCAGCTGATCCTGCTATGGAGCAGTCTTCATTCCAATGCCATCATCAGAAAGCATCTGCAACCAATCTACTGGGGAACTCATTATTATTATTTTGCTGACCTTCCCTGTCACCTAGGTACCCTGCCCCTTTAAAAGACAAGCTCTGCCCACTCCCAACACCCCTTCTGCTGAGGCAAGTAGATCCCCTTCCTCCTCTCCAGCCTGCTCTTTCTCTTCCTGTCCCTCTTTTGTAAAGGTAGCTCCGCTCCTTTCTTGACCCCTTCTCTCCTTTCCCTCCTTCTCTCCTTTCCCTCCTTCTCTCCTTTCTCCCCTTCTCCCACAATACACTAAATAAAGTCTATACCCAAACTCCCTCTCTGGTTGGCCACTGCCCCTCGTGAGACTGCTGCCCCTTGTGGGACTGGTCCCCCATTACCATATGTTTGTAAACAGTAACACTCATGATAACAGATAAGTTCACATTGGAAATCTATAGATTACTTAAAATTAAATATTAGGTATTTTAAAATGTTGAGAACCCAACTATTGGAAATTTACTTTTGTTTACCTTTCTTTTTTTTCAGTCTTCTCTCTAAAACGCACACACACACACACACACACACACACACAGAGGTATGCACACACATAGAAATTCACACAGACACATATAACACACATTGTTGTCTTCTTCTACTTTAACTGACTTAACAATATGAGATAACATAAGCATAATAATTTGCTTATGTAATTTTGTTTTATCCCTGTAGGGACCTTTAGGAAGAGAATATATTTTCTCTACCTAGATGAGAAAGACTCCCCACTTTTATTTATCTCATTTTACAACAATTACTGCTGCATAGATATCATACTAACTGTGGAGTCAAATTTGAATTGGAGTATTTTCCTCGTGACACACTATCAGTGTGCTCTTAAATAACTTAGCATCATAAACTCCTCATATATGAAGACAATGAGTAGAGTCAGTCCCCTAAGACTGCTCAGGGGAATGCAGGTGAAAACACATAAAATAAAGCTTGTTTATATGAAGAACTAATTTTAGAAACGACTGCTGGGTAACCTGAAGAACTCTGTCCTGGTTAGATGTTTTTTGTCAGTGTGATATAAGCCACAAACATATGAGAAAAGGGAACTTCAATTGAGAAAATGCCTCTATTAAATGGCCCATAGGCAAGTCTGTGGCTATTTTCTTGATTAATGAATGACTGATGTGGGTAGTATCCCATGTAGGGAGGTGGTCCTGGCTTGTATAAAAAACAGGCTGGCTAGCCCTGAGGAGCAAGGCAGTGAGTATCTCTCCTCCATGCACTGTGCTTCAGGTTCTCCCTCCAGTTGCTGCCTGGAGCTCCTGCCTGACTTCCCTTCATGATGGACTGTGATAAAATAAACCGTTTCCTTCCCAAATTACTTTTGGTCATGGTGTTTAGCACATCAATCAAAACTTAATGTCCTTTTTGAACTCGGGAATTCTTATGATGTATAAAAATTCTTTGAGATCACATAACATTTCATGTACTACATTAACAGCTTCAGAGGCAAAACAGGAAGGCATTTGCACACTGGGAGTTTAGAATTTGAAGATAATGAAATGCAGCAAAAAGAGTCATAAGTAATAGAGGTGCAGATGGAAACACTGTATGATAAAATCTAAAAGGTTCCTTGTGATTGGTGGAGCTTGAACTGAGTTTTGAGTTTGGGAACAATATAATCCTCATAGATGGGACAAGTACCAAAAAGAAAAAAATACTTTTCAAAACTATGTCTGAGGAGTCACTGTTAAGTGGCCTCTTGACAAGCATGAATAAAGTTTAAAGACTGAAAAGTAGATCAGGATCTATGCTTCTTGCATAGAAAAAAGCAATTTACAGTTTCTTTCCTAGCTAATTATGCTACACAAGGCACAAACACTAAACATACAACCTTTGCTACATCTTCCTCATCACCACAATAATAGGAAGGAAATTAATGTCTCTAGATCTTTCTTTTAAAAATCACCTATTTTCCAAAGTAGCCACACTGCTAAATAATTCATGTATGGAACTTTTTCTTAACTTTATCAAAAGGTACAACTTTAGCATATATGTATTTATGCTATAGAGAAAATTCTATGATATGTAACTATCGGATGTTCTAAAAAGATAATAAATTCCCAGTGATTTGCAGAGTATATTAAAATCAGGACCATCCTCCATAAATATAACTTACTCAGAGCTCAAAGAAGCACATGATTTTCCAAAAATAGAGTAGATGAAAACAAATTGATCTACATTTACAAACCTACATTCTTCATAAAGTTTGGTTGTTTGAATCTACTGGATAATAAAACATGCAGTTTATCATCAAATTAAAAATTGCTTCCAAGTACACTAAAATCATAATGTACTTTTAACACACGAATTAAAAGCTGTTAAATAGGCTTCTAGATAGATAGATAGATAGATAGATAGATAGATAGATAGATAGATAG
>JABTXL010004655.1:245737-273866 GCA_025134845.1 Neodon shergylaensis | reverse complement strand
TAGATAGATAGATAGATAGATAGATAGATAGATAGATAGATAGATAGATAGATAGAACAAAGATTCAAGCTTTGGGTAATTGTAAATAACCAATCCATTGTTAACACATATTCAAGTGCCTCTAAAGTCAATTGAAATATATATCCTAGAATATTGAACAATTGGAATCCTGTATCTTCCAAAATAACCACATTTAAAATGCATTTATAATTAAATACATAAATATGTATTAGGGTCTTTTCATTTTAGCAGAAATAAATCACATAATTTCATGGTTTTATGTTACTCACTTGTTATTATTCAGATACATATCAGACTTCCAATGAATCTATGTAGCTATCCCATGGTACAAGGATGAGAGACTCTGGTGTAGCTATGGAGGGAAGGAAAGCAATGTGTTCTGAGCCTTATTAATATGGAACACTCTTAGCTACCCACATAAGCTCATGTATTTGAACAGCTGGTCCCCAATTGGTGGCACACTTCAGGAGGTAGTGCCTTGCTGAGGGATGTATAAGCATCACTGGGGACAGGTTTTGAGGGTTTAATCTATCCCGACTTCCTATTCTATTTACTTCCAATATGCGGAGGAAAAGGCAACTAGCCACTTTCTTGTTCCTGCAGCCTGTTGTCATGCTTTCCCCACTATGATGGACCCTGTACCTTTAGAAGCACAATCAAAAGTGAATTCTTCCTTTTGTAAATTCATTGTTTATGGTACTTTATCGTAGCAACCGCAAAGAAGAGAGTACAGATATTACACAGCAAGATTTCATGAAGATTAAATAAAAGCATAAGCCTTCCCTCCCTTTCAGCCAAAGTGAGCATAATGTCTTACTTCATTCTCACAGTGCGTGTGTTTTCTATACTGGGGCAGAAGCTATTGTAACTCTTCAGGTTCTCCATCACCTTTATTTATGCTGAGATTTTAGCTCCTGAAAACCCCCTTAGGGCCAATCTGCAGGAGACATGATTGTAATGTGATTGCTCTCCAGGAACAGGGAGACTCTACAATTTGACTAGTGTCCTGTCTGCTCTAATAACTCATACTAAGAACAGTTTCCCAACTATTCCGACATTACTAAGAATCTGGATTGTATTTTATCCAAAGGAGAGCTCCAATGTGGAGACAGGGTTTCTCTGTAGCTTTTTTTGATTCCTGTCCTGGAACTAGCTCTTCTAGACCAGGCTCGCCTTGAACTCACAGATATCTGCCTGCCTCTGCCTCCCAAGTGCTGGGATTAAAGGCATGCACAACCACCGCCCGGCTTACTTCCAATATTTAAATCTTAAACTCATAATTGAAACATTAAAAAGAAATTTGGGGGTTTAGAGAGATGGATCAGCAACTAATAAAAAAACTTACTGATCTTGCAAAGAACATGATTTCTCTTCCTAGCACGCATTTCAGGTATCTATATCTCCCCCTCCAGCTTCAGGATACAATATCCTTTTCTAACCTTTGAAGTCACCTATACACACATGGTGCACATCCATACATTCAAATCACATACACATACAAATAAAATAAATAAGACAAAAATGTTTGAGATATGTAGATCTAAGCATTTACACTAAAATCTGATGCCCAAACTTCGTTTAATAATTGGAAGACATGTTTGTCTGTCTCTTTACAGAATTCCACCCTATGACAGTTTGGTGGACAAATGTGTTAAAATTTTGTTTTCACCTACTAAACACCCTCAATATGTGGCACTAACTCAAGAGAATGTTCTTGAGTTCATGTGCAACAAACGAGACTTTGGATGCTAAATGGAAATTAATTTGTAATTGAATACACTGGAGCAATGAAGATGAAGAATGGGTTTGTGGTGGTAGATGCTTTGTTTCTTCAGAGTTTCACTCTGCAACCCAGGCTATATGTAATTTCCTGTTTAGATAAGCCTGGCCTTGAACTCACATATTCCTCTTGCCTCAGCTTCCCAAGTGGTAGAATTACAAACACAAAAACTCTGACAGTTCTCTTTAATGACATCTACCTGTCCATGTAAATGCTGAAGAAGGACAGCCTACCATCATTGATGTACTTCCAAGCATAAAACCTGACTGCATTTCACACTGCAGTTACTATATGGTGGTCTACTTCAAATTAATAGCTACACATGTATCAATATCATTTAAAATTAAATCTATTTGTAATTCAAAAAAACAGAGCCTTTATCTTTTTCCAAAATTAATAATTAAATAATACTGTGGTATCAATAGATTGATACTTATCTAAGAATTAACTAGGTCAGCCTTGTTCTGTTTAACTGATTAACCTTCCATTAGACAATGAGTACTACAATGCTGTAGTTAATTCGTCTAACATTTTATTCCCAATGTACTAGCTCATTCAAATTCTGCAACCCTCAAAGGCTCATTCACTATGAGATTGCATTTATTTAAATTTTATATTTTTTATTTTAAAAGAAAGCTTTTGATTTTACATACTAATCCTAGTTCAACATCCCTCTCCTCCTCCCACTTTCTCACCTCCCTCCATCCCACCTCCATCCACTTCTCAGAGGGAGTAAGGCCTCCCTTGAGTAGTCAACAAGGTATGGCATACCAACTTGAGGTGTAACCAAGTCCCTCCATCCTGTATCAAGGCTAAGCAAGGTATCCCACCATAAGGAATGGGCTCAAAAAAATTGGTATATGCATCCAGGATAAGTTCTGGTCCCACTGCCAGCACCTTCCCCCAACAGATCAAGTCACATTACTGTCTCCCACATTCAGAGGGTTTAGTGAGGTACCATGCAGGATCCCAGCTCTCAGTCCAGAGTCTGTAAGCTCTCACTAGCTCTGGTCAATTGTGTCTGTGGTTTTCCAAATCATGATCTTGACTTCCCCACCCTGTTCATATGATCCCTCCTCCCTCTCTTCAACTAAGTTCCAAAAGCTCAGCCCAGTGCCAGGTAGCATTTTTATTTTCCAGAGTTCTAGACACACTGACAACAAATCTAGAAATCTGATTCTTGTTCTTGATAATATCTGATTTACAGCTCTTTCGTGTTGAGGGTGAACACAGGATACAGAGCCTGAAATCAGAAATTTTTCCTAAATATTCTGTTATTTTATTATCGTAAAGAGAGGAAAGGGTCAATGTTTTTTCTTTGCACCCAAGTACTTCAATTTTATCTAGGTTCTTCAAATTTTTAGTAATACCATAATCTACATTCAAGTATTTTAATTTTTCTCATATGAATTTAGCTTCTCTTTTGTTCCCAAAAAACATTATAATAGTGAATTATATTTATAATTCAGATGAATGGCCTAAATCTTTTCATATGGTTTTCTTTTCAGCTTCTATAAAGTAGTCTTCAGTTCCTAAGAAAATACATATTGTAAATTTTGTACTTATATCTTTTTATTGGTGGGTCTAAAATCTCAATGTCTTATTTGGATTATGGATACCAACATATTGTAAGTCACTAAATAAAACACACTGAACCAAATTAGCTTTCTATATTTGGCAAATAATATGATGAAAAATAAATGTCAGTGTAGTATGGTAATTTAAACTTGTAGAAGGAATTTCTGCAGATGTTTTATGGAAAATTTTGTTGAAACTTTTCATTAAATTAATACAGTCTCTTATGTTTTGACTTTTGCCACCAGGTTCAAGGAACCATCTTCCCAGCTCCAAATTTCAATCCTGTGATGGATGCCCAAATTCTAGGGGGAGCACTCCAAGGATTTGGTAAGCCTGGGACTTTCGTGCTTTGTTTATTGAATTGCCTTTCTTTACTGTGTGGTAACATTATAGTATGAGTGTAGAATAATTAGAAGACAGACACAAGACCATAGAAGTAGAAGAAAATAATAGAAGACCATGACACTGAAGAAAAATTGCAGTTTGCATGCTAAAGTGAATTCCTCATGCCCTCAAATATCTCACTGTGAACTCTCGGGTAAAATTCCAAAGCAAATAATAGAATCGGAAGTAATGCATCTTCCTGACCTCTGCACTTGTTATTTTAGCTTGTTTCTGTTGCTACTTACTCTTGCAGCCAAATCTAGCATCTTACTCTCCCAGAAGGCTCTGTTTGTTCACACCTCATAAATTGGTCTAATATATTGCTGGCCTGGAATGCATTTCTTTCTCTGGACTGTTTTTAACCTAAATATCCTCTTTGCATTCCTTCTCTGAGCACCCCAGGCTCTACCAGCTGTGCCAGCCAAGGCAACTTTCTTCCTAGCCCCTTCCTCCTTGATAATCATTTGCTTTGTCCCAGTCCATTGCACCTGCAGACTTGTCTGTGAGTTCCTAGAATGTGGTATTTGGCTTAACAAATTGATGTTCAGCAGATAAGATCAAAGTTTAGAAAAGAACGGTACAAAAAAGGAGGCAGTACAATTAGCTTGTTTTTAATTCTTTATTCTTAAAAGATCAATGTAAAACTGTTAAATAATCATTTTTTAACAAACCACATTTTTAAAATACTTCTAAATGGGCAGGAATACAAACATAGACAATATAAAAGCGGTAATTAATGAAGAAAATTAAATCCATGCATAAGAAAGCAAACTCTTAGCTTCAGGACATGGTTACTTGCTTTACAGAATCTCTCCATCTCTTTCTCCCTCTATCTCTCTCTGTCTCTCTTCTCATTATCTCCATTTCTGTCTCTCTTGCTTTCTCTTTCTGTCTGTCTTTCTCTTTCCTGTACATGAATGTACACTACATATCTACACACCTTGTTTCAACCATGAATAGCATACCACGCATAGGAAAATAACATAGTATTAAATATATTTTCTGACTTTGGCTTTAGGACTTAACAATCATTTCATGCCTTTTAAAAGTATCAATAGTCACTAGAAAAACTACAGAGAATAAATAATTTTTTTTCAGAAATATGACTGTAAATTTTTTCTTTAAAATTGAAGTACAGAACAATTTGATCACATACACCCACACAAATAATAATAAATAAATAAATAAATTCTTTTCTCCAATTTCAACTTTCCTGCCATTATAAGTGGAGTGAAAGTATGGATTTATTTTGAGTGTCATGATGTTTTGCTTATGTGGTTTAAGCTGACATATTTCAGTTGTTTGGAGTTTGAAGGCATGGTATCTGGGGAAGCATTCAAGGGTAAGAATATAGTTTCATATGTACTAATAGTCTGCAATTTTAATGACTTTGGTCAAGTTCAGTTGGAAAAGATAAATATCAATATTTTGTCCAGAAATTCTTAATTATATAACTCTGAAGATAAAGAAAAATGGATTCTAAAGAATATGAAAACAAGAAAGCTTAGAAAAAATTGTAGAAGTATGCTTAAATAGGTATTTATTCACCCTAAAATGGAACACTTCTTAGACATGCATCTCCTAATAATACCCTCACATTCTCAACTCACCACCATTAGTAGCTGCTTACCTACATTTGAAGAAAAGCTTTTTTTTGTTATTGTCATTGTTGTTTATTTTTTGGTTTTTGTATTTATCATCTGTAAGCATGTATTTTTTGAAATCTCCATGTGACACTGGAAAACTGAATCCATTCTTAACCTTTATCCTTAAATCTTCACAACAGGATACACAAGTCAAAAGTAATCTGTTTTTAAATACTCCCACTCTGATAAATGTGGCCACCTTTACCATGTTAAGGACCTTTCTTGCCGTGATAATAATCACGAGACTTTGCAGAGGTATTTTATCAAACTGAAGATATTCCTTTTGATTACTACTTTGGTTAGAACTTTTGTCTTGAACAAATGTTACATTGAAGCATTTATCTAATTATTATTTTATCAATAAAAATTTGGGAGTCAGATATTGGATGATGGTGATGGATCAGAGAAGAGGCAGAGTAGTGACCACCTCTCTCTTGCCCCCCACAATCCCAAAGGTCGGAGAATCTCCTAAGCCTCTCCCTACTACTTCATATGCCTCTACATATGTCCTTGATCCTCCAAAGCCTCTATGACTAATTTGGCTAGCTAGTAACCAGCTCCACCCTCTGATTCTAAGTAAATTTTATCGTCAGTCTAGGCACTGTCAAAGTGTGATCAAAATATCTCACAATATTGCATTTTATCAAATGTCCTTTCTACATCTTTCCTTATATCCACATGAATTTGCTTCTTTAAATTGTCAATTACATAGGTTACACTGATTGTCTGATGTTAGACCTATGTATAATTTTTCATACACACTGTTGTATTCAATTCTATTTTCTGGGTTTTGTTTTGGAAGGCGGATAGCATCGTTGTTTATGAAAGATTTGGGCCCATAGTTTACCTGTAATGTCTGTCTCTGGTGTGGATATCCGAGTAATGCTGGAGGACATCAGAACATTTCAGGAGTGTGGTAGAGATGGAAGACAACTGTTAGTTCTTCTTTTTAAAATCTGTTGGATTAATTACTAAAAATATCTAATATTAACAAGTTTATTCTGACAGGTTATTAATTACTGATTCAATTCTTTTATAGTTATATATCTATTGAAATTTTCAATGTTCCATGTATAAGTTTGACTACATACTATTTTTGAAGAAACTGATCCATTTATCTAGGCAATTAAAATTTGTAACATAGAGTTATTTGTAATGTCTTTTTATTGTCCTCTTAATGAAATCAATGAGTAATGGGTTCTCTTTCATTTCTTTATTAGTATTTTGTTTCTGTATTTTAATTAGCACATGATAATAAAATTTTCAAGATCCATTTAAAATTATTATGCAATATCTCCTAAAGAGTAGCTGAACAAAAACTACTATAAAAACTAATAAGCACAACGTAAGTCAGAGAGAAAGTTTGTGTGTAATCTCAACAGAGCATCAAGAACAGATGAGTACAGTAACTCAATAAATGTTATGATTATAAGAATAATCGTAATAATAATAACTGTGTAAATCATTTAAAAATCTTCTATTTATTATTCATAAATATCTTAATTCTCCTCTCTTTAAATTATTTATCTTTCTATTCTCTTGTATAAAATATGGATAGATAGATAGATAGATAGATAGATAGATAGATAGATAGAGGATAGATAGATAGATAGATAGATAGATAGATAGATAGATAGATAGATAGATAGATAGATGAAAGATAGATAGATATATCAACGATGGGTAACAAAGAAGGCATTTACACGTCTGAGGTTTTTAAGTTAAATACCCTAAGAAAAAGGAGGTCATTAGGCTTTAGACAAAAAATTAATCTGTTTGTATTGTAGTCAAGCTAATGCAGAAGTTAAATTTATCTTGGTCACTCTACTCTGAAATACAACACAATAAAAAGCAATTATGATACATTACTGCTATGAATATTGTGATGTGATAATATAATACTTTGGTATGAATAAGTATATATAACACAGAAAAACAACCTTGATAATAGGTAAAGGACCAGGTTCAACCCAAGGTTTGAGAGCCTCATTTCACCCAACTAAAGTATGCAGACACCTTGCGATTCCACTATTTCCTTCTGGGTCATTCCCCTTTCTTTGGTGGATACTATGAAAGCAGCCCAATTTTTAGAATACATGTTCATTATGGGTCATGTATGTAACTGTGCTGTAAGAAGGATGTGGTGCTCAATTACTACTCATGAGTTTGAAAGTTGTGGGGTGGGGGGCAGCTCTCTTTTAGGATGGTAGACCAGATAGCTGAAGAAAAGCTATGTTTTCCTACCTTCCTATGTTTCTTGTGGAATTTTAGGTGGAAGGAATACAATGTGTATTAATGACACTAATGGCAGAGGTGGGGGAGCATCTAGGGTTCATTAAGCATTGCCATTGTGATATCCAATTGTATTTAAAAGTAAGATGCTAAGAGGAATAACCCCTGCCCATTGGCTAGATAAGATTAGTCCATAAAGGATGGATGCTAGAAACTGAGCAAGAACTTCCTTAATTTTCTGTTACAATTCCTTCCTAGAATGTAACAAAGACTTGCTGATTGACATCTTAACACAACGCAGCAATGCACAGCGGCAGATGATAGCTGGTGCCTACCAGAGCATGTATGGCAGGGTAAGACTTCTGTACCTTGACCTGTTTTCTTGGCGAGTGCCTAAGCATCAACACCCTTCTTGGAGAAATAAACCTATAACTTCCCTCACTCTCACTGAACACATTTCTGAACTCTGTATTAGTTAAAAATGATCTGTCTTGTTCTTACGTGTTTTAAGAAATAAGAGCATATTACGAAATGTATATATGCATGAGGTATATTCACACTCACTATGTCTACCTGTGCTTTTCCAATTCATACAGCTTCTTTCAAATGAAAGGCTAGGTAACCTTTTATGCCACTTGGTCCAATTAGGCTCTGAAAATGTTGAGCTGGGAACAGCTATATGGAGCTTTAGGGGAAGCACAGAGAGAACTAATGATTACTAGGGTCAGAAAATAACATATTTCCCCCCAGTTCTCTGCAGGTCCACACCTAGCTCTGAGCCAATACGAATTTTCTTCTCCCTTTTCTTCTCCACAGCATGCAGTGATGGAGACCATTAAAAAGTGAAAGGCAGTTTAAAAATAGTTTAAGGCAATAAAACTATCCATGTTTTAAAGTAATCACATTCTAATTTCAAAGCAAGTACCATTAAGGAGTCTTTGCTTTTGTTATGCATTTAAACCACAGATTCAGAACAAAAACTCTTTAGGCCAAAAGGGCCTGAAATAGCAATTACTTTGTCAACTGAACATTATCGATAAAACACTCTCATAAAACTTTCTCAGCAGAGTTAGTCCATATAAATTGACTTTACAGCTCAGCCTTTGAACAACCATAACACATCCAACACATGGTAGCCCTTAGTTTTAGAATAGTTAACGATCCAGAAAGCTCTGCATGTGGAGAGATAAGTTGAATTAAGCCAAAGGAGGAGACAGTATACCTTTTGTCCACATAAAAACGTTACCTCAACTTAGGCTCCCAGGAATAGCATTTTTGTAAACAAAATGTAACTGTAATAAAAATAGCACATGTGCTAATATAATGTGATATAAATGGGCACAGAACTATAAGTGATGTCACTTCCTGTGAACATTTTTTTTTAAGTCCAAAGGAGTACTTATATCCTAGCTCTTCATATGGCAAGTTAATTTAGGTCAAAGAACTTCTGATTATCAAACACTGCAAAATCATCACAAAGCAGATTAAAATGCAACACTGAGTTCCTTAGACTCAAGGAATTTCAAACCCATTAAAAAATAACTTGTGCTGGAGTGAAACCCTTTCACTAAGGTCTTAGAGTTGATTACTCTGTGCTCTTGCTGGACAATCGGCATGTCATGTGTGATCATTAAATTACTGAAGAAGCAGGATAACACAGAACCAGGCTTGTCCATCACCTCAGAACCATTGTCATTCAGGCAGTTGTCAAGGCCTACCATTTATCTCCCCCTCACATTCTTTTCTTTCCCTACGTTACAGATTCTTGATTTGGATCACCATGGCTTTCTGCCCATTCTAATCCTAAATGGCTTCTACTAAAACTCTCCCCCACCTCCCTTCTTTACCTAGACCAGTCCACTATTTCATCTAAATCCAAAATAATGCAGAACATAAAATTTCCTTAGTATTTATTCTATTGCTCCATCATAAATACCTATGTGTGCATGGCACAAACCTGAATCTTTTCTCATGGAATGGGAACACTTTTACTTCACTTTTATTTTGCATCTGCATTATTCTCTTCCTCTCTTTCCCTTTTCCTGTATCTATCCTTCACCCTCTCTCCCTTTTTTCCTCCCTCTCCCTCTC
Organism: Neodon shergylaensis; assembly: GCA_025134845.1. Taxonomy (NCBI): domain Eukaryota; kingdom Metazoa; phylum Chordata; class Mammalia; order Rodentia; family Cricetidae; genus Neodon; species Neodon shergylaensis. Next base: position 264,134 of record JABTXL010004655.1, on the reverse strand, counting down.
TTTTTCTCATTCTTGGTCTCTCTTACATACCATTTATGTATCCTCCAGGAAGCATCTGTAGTTTCCCACAGCACTTCTGCCTGCTTCCCCATCTTCTGTCCTCGGGAGTCTCAGTTTTCATTACATTGGCTGTACCCATAACTCTACCCATAAAACTACCAGACACTGGAACCCTCCCCTGAAATCCAGTACAACCTAACTCATGAGGTTGTTTGTGTCTGTTCCTCATTACCAGTGGGCAAACTTGGAATAACTTTTGTTCTGCCAGAGGTTAGTATAGCATTTGCCTAATACCAAGACTGTTTGCTTGATGTCTGTTGGGTGACAGTGGCCTCAAAGCTAAGTGAAACTCCTCCAGTAAGGTGCAATCAGGGTGCTCCTGAAAAGCTACTCAGCTTGCCATGTGCTCTCGGCTCTTAACTAAGTGCTTTGTGTTTATATCTTATCAAGTTGACTGTAACACCTGAAAAAAATATAAGGACTGGGTTATTTTGTACCTTCTCTCTGGAACTCAGTCCAAGGTCTAATATGGAGGATATTCTTCATTTAAAGTATAAGCCAACCTGGTGAATTAGATTTGGCATAGTTGTCAGTATAAATGTGTAAGTGATTAGATTACCCACTGGTCTTTCTTACCACAGCAAGTACTGTGCTGTTGACAATGCAATAGGACCAAGCAACTGGGAGAAGGTTGCCCATGCATGACAAACCTGACAATCAGACAATCACTCCTTAAGGGCTTCAACTGAAGCATTAAGGAAGACATGTTCCCATTTTTCAACTATAACAGGAGTGGTCAACTCTGAAATATGTTGATTTCTAGCAATCATTTAATCACAACATTGGCTGTGTAATTTCGTGCATGGCCAGAATAAAATCATGTGACTAAATTGTACCTTCCATAGCCTCTCCTTAATGTGATTTCTTCTCAAATTAGAATGCACCAGAGCTGTCAAAGACAGTGACTACCCATACATTCTTCAAGGTTTCATTCAATGTCAACTATTCCAGAGAATTTAATATATTTGACAGTTTCACTCACTCCCAAGGCATATACTAACACCTATAACTCCTTCTCCTGTTACTGTGTCTGTCCACAGCATTTGTCATCTTAATACATCAACCTATTGTTCTCATGTTGCATCACCTCCCTCTGAAATACAAGCTCCAGTATTGTTCTATTCACCAGTCTGTCCAGAGCACCGACCACAGTCCCACTGAAATGGCTGACACTATTAACTGAGTCATGGTGCCTAAAATGTACTTGTCAGAGACCCACCTCCCAGTGTGATTATGTCTGGAAATAGACTTCTAAGGATATAGAGGAGGAAAGGGTAGATCCTTAATCCAGTAGGATGTCTTTCAAAATTGGGGTGGGGGAGAGAAACCAAGGGCATGTGTATGACGAAAAGGAGGTAGCTGTGTATATGCCAAGGAAATGGACTTCAGTAGAACCCAAACCTTCATACCAAGACTTTGGACTTTTTGCGCTCTATACCCTGAAACAAAAACTTAGAAATTTAGGCCTTTGGTACCCTGCTATGTCACACCAAGTTGTCTAATCCCATTAAGACTGCATAGGTAGATGTGAATCATGAAGAGTTCATTCTTCAAACTCACTTTGTGCTCAGATACACTTTGCCTTCTTGTCTCTGAGCTTCATGGTTAAAAATATCAATACCTAAAGAAAAATATAACTAGGAAGCAGTTTTCTACAAATTATCTGATCTACTTTATAGATGGCCCTCCTTCCTATAAGAAGAGTTCTTTCTCCTTCAGCCTTTACTTCTAGTTTGATGGGGGCAATAGATGTAGCTTTAGCCCAAAGACTAAACTTCATTATATAATTTATTACAGGTAAATATTTTATAAATAACCAATATTAATTAAGATGAGTTAAACAAACCTTCTGGTAAAACTAGAAAGTTAACAGATAAGAAAAATAATTTCTGATTTCTAAAATTTTTTTAAAGAATCAAAATCAGAAAATCACCTCTGCAGTTTTCTATTGAAATACCGCTCTTTGAAATGATACGCACTGTATGTGCTAAGGCAGGAAGGAGGAACAAGAGGAGAGGGGCTGGAGAAATGGACAACTGACTGTAGTAATTCCTGCATTAAAAGTGGCCCCCTCTGGGCTTAATATTGCTCTATACATAAGGCATTCTCTAAATTCACACTTCTACCCCCTTGCATTATGATTCCTGATCCTCGGGAGTCATTAGCAACACCCAAGATATGAAGCCTCTTCAGTATAGCCAGTTCATCATACGGGCACATGTGAAATCTCACTGCAGCTTTAACCATTTTATAACACAGGCATAACTGAAATCTCACTGTATCTATAATTGAAATCTCACTGCAGCTATAACCATTCTATAACACAGGTGTAACTGAAATCTCACTGTATCTATAATCATTCTATAACACAGGTGTAACTGAATCTCACTGTATCTATAACTGAAATCCCACTGCATACATAATCATTCTATAATGCAGGTGTAACTGGAGTCTCACTGCATCTATAACCATTCTATAGCATAGGTGTAACTGAAATCTCACTGCAGTTTTACCTTACCTTTTTTCCCTGATCATGCCTAATGGTGGTTATCTTTCCATGTTTCTTTCATAGACAAGATACTGCTTGTTTACAGTCAGCACGCTCTCCTTTATGTTTTTCTTTCAGTATTTTGCCCTTTCATATTTATATGATGTAAGAATTTAATATTTATATACGTTATTTCTTTATATATATTGAAAATGCTTTATTTAAATACAGTTCTATTTTATGTAAGGCATTTTAAATTATGTATCAATATATTATATAGATATGCAGTAAGCACTATGAAAGGTGTAAGATTTTAACTTGTTTACAAGATAGCAAATTAGTCAACCAGAATGACATAGATGTTGGTACAGAAGATTCTTGAATGAGAGACAAAAGAAATTTGAGTCATCTCATTAGTAATAGTCAAACACATCTGAGCTTTATGAAGTCGTTCCCTGAACTATGTGAAGATGCTCTCATACAGGGGGTTGCCTTGTAACCAAGGAACCAAGAAATTCCAAAAACCAAAGCCTTTAAAATGGGCAGAATGCAGGCCTACCTTCACTCTTCAGGGAGACCTTACGTCAGTCTCCATAGAATTATGCAAATATCCCGAGAGAAGCAAGATGAAAGGAAGGACTGTCAGTGTCTCACTGTGCATACTGCTTATTAATATGAGACCCTGAGAGGACTCACCTGCCTGACTTAACCCCGACTTCTACACAACTGTACCAACTGTTATCCACTCTAACTACTCCGAATACGAAAATCTGCCAGGTCATCTCCATTAAAACGCCCATCAACAGGACGAAGATGGCATATTATACCTAACAGTGCCTTCACTGAATCCTAGATCCAATGAGCTAAACAGTACTACATGTCATCAGGAATAAATCCGAAAATCCCAAGTGTCCTTCTTTTCAAATTCAATACTGACTCACCATTTGGCCTGAAATTTTAATCTGGGTCACTCAGAGGCGTGTATTAGATATGAAATTGTTTTCACCTTGGCCATAAGAAGAAAGTCTAAGGTGGGCCTATCATTTGTAATAATCTCAGCTGTTGCCACCATGAATGCTTTCCAAGGTCAAGATCATGTGATTGAGGAGTCCAAGCCTGCACCAAGTGGCAAGGCTATTGTTCTTGCTTTACCAACAGAAACCTGTCAGCTTCCATTTCCATAGCTCTAACTTTAGCTTTTGTTGGATTATATCCAGCACATAAAAAGGACTAATGTTTGAAATTGTTAAGTGTGGGAAGAACAAGGTCATTTTAGCAGATTCCAGGAAGTATATATGTCCTACATACTGAAACAGTATATTCAACAGCATAGGAATTATTCTTACACAGTCCAGAACTGCAAGAATCCTGAGGCAGTGCAAGTAGGTAAAGCAGAATCACATTAGATTCACCACTTTTGGTTAGGCTATTGATAAAAATAAGAGTGTAGACCAAACATTGTACCCAGAGGTCAGTCAGGAGAAAAAAAAGTAACATCAGGCTTCGGAACCATACTGTTAGAATATCAAACATTAATCATGAATCTATATAACCTTGGTACCCCTTGCTATGAGCATTGTCTAGGAAGAAGCTGAAGGCAGATGGCACTTTTCCCTTACAGTGCCATAGCTGGGAACCAAATGCCCTACTGAGCTGAGTACAGCAAAAGGAAGGAGAGGAAGCAGGCGGAACTCTTACTAGGTTGATCAATTAAGAGATACTGCTGGTGGAGAACCCTGGAGGTCTATGAAATGACTGGATTCTACTCTATTTTTGACAAGCTTTTGTATAAACAAAACAACAAAAAGTCCTATAAACAAACATGTAACATGGTCAGTCCAGAAAACCTAAAATATAGCATGAATTAGTCTTGAGGACCCTGGTCAGGTGTGACTGGAAACAGACCTGAAATAACAACTTTGTGACTTGGAAAGGTTCAACCATGGGTGGCTTCAAAAAGAAATTGGGTTTGCCAGAAGTGCAGGGCATTCTCTGTGAGATGACTTCCTTCCTGCAGAAAAAAAAAAAAATGCTAAATGTAACAGAAGTCACAAGATTGGCAAGCACTGAAAACCTTGGCATGTAAGCCACTGAGGATCTCCACATATCTGGTTTGTAATGAGGTGTGCTTATGATGTCCAGTTTGCTGACAGATCTCAGGGGTAATAGTCTAATGTGTGAAATACAGATGCCAGATGGTTTCGTCAAAGAATACACCTTCCTATGACTGCAAATATGATATCAAAGGTATTAGCAGAAGTCACAATATGTCCAGTGAAATACACAATTTATAATTTTCAAACATTAAGGCAAATCAATCAGACCAACATCCCAAATGTGTATCACAAGGTTAAATTCATCCAGGGAGGGATCCAATCATCAGAGCTTTGAGAACAGTCTTGGTTATGCCCTTGGGTAATGATTTAAACATTGTATCAAATGATGCAATAAATACTTTTTTATCTTCATATACTTTACAATATTTCACATTAATAACCAAAAACAAATAATTTTCCTCGTTTCCCCAGACATTTTCAAGGTCACCTTGAAAGCCAAACTATTTCCTTATATCCTACTTTCCATCTCCCCCCTAGGTTGTTTTTTTTTTTTATTTCGAGAGTTCCTATCTCCATTGCTGACAAATGTTTTCTAAAGAATGTCTGTTATTGTTTAAATTTGTATTGAGATGGGCACCTTTTGGATTAGTCAGGTTTCTGTCACGAGACAAGGTATCTGAGACAATCAATTTATAAAGAGAAAATATTGACAGTGACTCACACTTTTGGAAGTTCTAATCCATTAGCAAGTGACCCTGTGGTTTTGGACCTTTGGTGAGCTGCCACATCATCATGATGACAGAATGAGACAAAGCAAAACCTCTCATCTCATACCTGAGAAGGAAATGGGGGGGACAGAAAGGAGGATGGGAGGAAGGAAAGGAAGAGAAGGAAAGGAACTGATATCTCACCACCCTCGTGTCCCCATGATTTAAGAAACTCTCACAGGTCCCACCTCTCAAAAGTTCCATCACCTCCAAATATAGGTACCCTAAGGACCAAGCATTTAATGTGTAAGCCTTCAAAGAACATTCAAGATCCAAACTGTTCCAATTTCAATATGCTGTACTTCTCTAGAAGACCAAATAGTCATCATTCTCATAAGACAAAAATCAGCAACCCATGTATCCACTAGAAATGATGCAATAAATAAAATGTGACAGTTCCTGTGCAGAGTAGCTATGTGAAGGAGCATTCTCTTCCTGCAGCAAAGTATCACTAGTCTCCCAAATGTCTTTGTAATGAAACATAATTTTGTGTTTGCACAGGGGTCACACACTGAGTAGAATTAAGAGAGATTCTAACCTTCCATCTATGAGCTTGCCTTTTGAGTATGTTAGTAATAGGCCTTATTTTGTGATTAATTAGGAAACAGAATCTAAGTTAAAAACACATGAAAGTGTTCCCCCGAGTCTATTCAAACAAAGAAGATGTCACGCTCCCACCTTTGACCCCACTGGACCCATTTGAAGATGCAAATAAAAGAAACCGTGGATGAGAAAGTGTTGTTTTATTTTTAATTTAATCAGAGTGGTCAGAAAGGGTTTGGTGGTACAGAACATCTCAATTTGAAATGCAAGTACTTATTAGCTTAATGGAAGGCCAAGCTGTGATTCCAATGGCGCCTGCTTCAGGCCAAGGTTTCAGTAAAGAGGAAATCAGAAGCAATGAGGCTGGGGAAAATCACACTCCAAAGGTTGCACCTGAGAAGTTATTTATGTAGCTCCAAGTGAGAATTTAAGGCTCTAATTAGGAAGCTGATTTGAGTGTTCCTTTCAAAGTATATTTATTTAAACATACAATTCAATATTTATCTTCCCAGCTGAAGGCACAGTCTCCTTCCTGGTGCCCTGAAAATAGCATGCTATTCCTATCTTAATAGGCCTCACCCTGCTGTACACTGTTCCCAGGTTATTACCCTGATTTCTGCACCCTCCAATAATGGGAGGCTGCTGGGAGCAGAGCTTGCTTTCCTTGTTTGTTTTCAAACTGCCAAGAATAACTACAAACAAACAATGGTTGAATTACATGCTGCCTTATCCATTCACTTGCTTACTTTGTTCTTATTTTGTACTTAGCAGTTAGCAGGCACAGCTACAGGGGCTAATGAAAGAACTATGGAGAAAGGAAGTCAAATCTCTGCCATGGTGGAGCCACTCCATGCCTTGGTGAGAAGGAGCATTACTAGTAAAACATGTCAGTTTGAAGACAGTACCTACTGTGGAGTACAGAGAAAGCCAAATGAGAAATGTGAGGTCTGCTGGACTAAGTGGCTATATGAGTTTTTCAGAGAAGGCTACAGGGGTGAGGGTACACAGGGGAAACACATAAAAGGTGGAGTGAAGTCCAAAGTCAGACAGCAAAGGAGATCTGCTGTTCCAGAAGCAGGGGGATGACCACCATACCTAGAGTTGGCCAATCAGGAGCAAGGACAAGAGCAATGAGGGCCAAGAGGTGATTAGAATGTATCATGAATCATGTCGACCCTGGTAAGAATGTGCATGTATAGTTACATGCAATGACATATCCTGTGTCTGCTTTCTTCAGAGATAAACCACAAACAATATAGAAGGATAACGGTGTTTATTTTGGTGTAGGGGAACATTTAAGGCAGAAGAATGATTTTCTGATTAGTGTTTCTACAGATTATTATAGTCAGATTTTTAAAGAGAAGGTAGGGAATAAGCACAGAAGGAAAACTCACTAGATGCCTGCTCTGTCATTGTAGAAGAAAGATGATGGCCTGGCCAGAGTTTCCAGAAGTGCAGCAACAGTTGCTTATCAATACGCTGCTTAACAAGCACAGGGGCTGAGCAAAGCACTGGGTGACGTCATCGCATGAACCTCACAGACTTGCTCAAATAATGAAACCAAGAGTCACTTAGCGAAGGGAACATCTCATCCCCGCTGTGTTCTTACAGACTCACCATATGTGCAGCCCATAGAGTACGATTGTGTTTCCCAGTTAGAGACAACAGACTGTGCTGACAATGGGACTTGGTGAAAATAGAAGAGAGGAAAGATAACAGACAGAACTCCAAGCTGTGGAGATGGAAAGAGACCGAGACTAGGAAGATAGGGAGATGGAAACTATACTGTAGTGTGACTGTTTATAGCTAAAGACTGCTTATTTGTAAGCATTGTTTGATATTTTGGAGGGAATGACATTTTGGGAGTACATTTTGAAGTGTTAAAGATATTATTAAACAATTTCATTCAAGTCTTGTAATGCTTAGACCAATCCTGTGAGGAGGGCTGTTGTTTTCTTTACTCAGAGTAATGAAAATACAAAGAAACTTAGTAATATTCTTTCAATCTCATGACAATAATTTAAACAAGATTAATAGCTATAACAGTGACAGTATAGAGTGTCTAATATATACGGCTTCTGTCACAAAACTGTTATTTAACTGAATTTTTAAAAATAAACTTACTCTAGCTCTCTTTTTCTCTCACACACACCACTACAAACTATAGATATATATCGCCATCTAGTGGCAATCCTAACCTCGGTTTGCATACGCAATATTTGTCTAGAAAATAAAAATGCTGTTATTTCTTATGGATTGAGAGAAGTGATCAAATGTGCTTCAAAGCTAAACCAAAGACTTGGTGTGCAAACACCATCTTTAACTTAAATAGTACATTTATTCTCTGCACATAACCAAAAACTACTTCTTTTTCTCCATTAATTATTCATGTGATTGTTTATTCTTTTCTTTTTATGTATTCATTTACATATTACGCATGTTCTATCTATATGTTTTGTACACAACCCTGTTGTACAGAAAAATGCTGAGTTTAAAAGGTTTTGAGACAATGTATGTGTTAATAGACACTGAAAAAAATATATATGCATATGAAGTTTTATTACATACCTAGATCATTATAATAAAATAAATTTAAAATTATATTGGTTTCAATCAGCTTAGGGTTAAAGGAAGGCTGGTAGGCCAGGAGCCAATCCATGTATCTCGCGGTTGCAACCACTGCCTGAACGTTCTTATCTCTTCCGAATGGCATAGTGAGCCTGCCCATGTGTATTCACATTTTCAATGCACTGCTCTACACCTCATTGAACACAAATTCCACATTCACAAAATATATGCCGTACTCACTCTCTAGGCTCCCGGTACCCTACATTCCAGTACAAAACGGACTGCCTGGCCTTGGTGGCACACACCTGTAATCACAGCATTAAGGAGGCTGAGGCAGGAGGATAGAGAATTCAAAGCCAACCTAGCTAAGCAGTAAGACTTTTTCAAAAAACTACAAATAGACCACATCAAGGCACTGTCTCTTATTTCTCTCCTGAATAGTGCACTACTTATATTTAATTATAGATTTGATGCAGAGGATCAAAATTCTTTTCACATCAAAATCCCTTTTGGGAGATAGCAGCAATAAATCGTGGTTATTTAAACCCTCACACTCTCTCCCATCTACTTTGTTCAGATCCCCGTTTTTCAGGAGCATTTCTCTGTGTCTTGAAAACAGGTTGGAATAAACAATGTCTGAGTCTCCAGAAACATTTAGATTTCAAACCAACTTGATACTGACTTAAAGTTAGTTTGAGGACTCCACACAGACATCCTATTTTACCTGGCCAATGTCTTCTCTGTCTTTCAAGTTTATCTCTTCTGATATTGACTTAGCCTTGTAAATAAAGTCTTGAAATGTTTAATTTGTTCTGGTAGAGTTTGTTATGACTCAGTAATAGTGTAAAATACTAAATACTGTTGCACACTTTTAAGTAGATCTAGATACACTCTACAGGTTTTAGCAAAACCGAATAAATGCTAAACATCTCTCAATTGTCCTGATCAACATTCAGAAATATAATTTAGCAGTTTTTAATTTCTTCACATGCCAGAAAAATAGAAAGGAGAAGCTAAAGTATTAGTTTAATATTTTGTACCTGTATTCCAAGAGCTAACATCTAGCATGTATGTTTTGCTCTTGAAGTATTTAATATTTGAGATCTTAAATAAGGTGACTTTTATTGGAGAAATTTGTATGATTAATCAATTTCTGTAAGGTTTTAGTCCACTAAATAACCAAGTACACCCTACTAAAAAAGATTTACATAATGAGAAACTAAAGTAAAACACATATTTAAGGATGGGTGATTCATTAGTTCTATCCAGGAGACTAAAGACCCCAAACTGAAATGCTTGCAGGTTCAATGTTTATTTTTACAAGGAAACCAAAAGAAGCATGAGAGTTGGGGAGTATAGAAAGAAATAGCTCCTGTGCTGATGTGACTAAAAGCTCCACATGCTCTGTCATTCACAGATGGGATTAAAGTAGTCATTTCATATTCAACCCTCCAGTCCATTGTTCTGCATAACCCAAGGGTATGTGTCAAAACCAAACCACACTTATCTTCTAATACTAGAGAAAGAACATTTTCATAGAAGACTGCTCGCAGTCATATTTCTCTTGTTAACTAGGGTTATAAATTTTGTTTCCTTCTTCCTCCATAGGACCTGATTGCAGATCTGAAGGAGCAACTTTCATCTCACTTCAAAGAAGTGATGGTGGGCCTGATGTACCCCCCACCAGCTTACGATGCTCATGAACTCTGGCACGCCATGAAGGTAGTGATTGACCCAATAGTACACCTGCGTCAGACACGGACTGATCCAATAATAAATCTATGACAGGGACAGGCTCAGATTTCAACAGAGACTTCCTTGGGATGGTCCTGTAGTTTATGATTGGGAAGACAAAAGAGAATATCTAATATGTACCCATGACAACTGTGGTAAAGAGAAGCTTTCTGGGAAAATGGCATCTCTCAGACAACAGGCTGGGGCCAGCCTTTTCCTTGGTAGTAGTGACTCAAACATAGTCCTTTCCAAGCTTAACTTCAACAATATGAGTGAGTTACTCCTCAGAGTTGCTCACTTTTGTCTTTCTTCCATATGTGTTCTCAAGTTGAGGAAAATGTGCTTAAAATTACAAGAATCATTTAAATTTACTCATAAACATTTACCTAGGAATCAAAATTTATGAGTGAATCAGAAACAAAATATTGTTATTTTTATGTCCTTAAATTAAATACATATGGGAAATACTGCTGAGGTGCATTAAAATTTTACTTCTAAGGAATTATGACCTTATAGAAAAGTTGTTTTCATGAAATGAATTACAGATTTGTTACAGATTTTATTGTGTGAGGTTATAAGAGAAAGGGGGCCTTGACTTCTTTCAAATGTTGGCATTAGATTCATGGAGACAGTTAAAATTCTTCATTGTGTGCTTTCTTTTTTATTTTATTGATTTTTATTGAGCTCTACATTTCTCTCTGCTCCCTTCCCCTTCAGTCCTCCCCCATGGTCCCCATGCTTCCAACCCAGGAGATCTTGTCTTTTTTTACTTCCCATGTAGATTAGATTTATGTATGTCTCTCTTAGTGTCCTCATTGCTGTCGGCGTTCTCTGGGACTGTGATTTGTATACTGATTTTTTTGTTTTATGATTAAAAATCATTTATGAGTGAATACATGTGATAATTGTCTTTCTAGTTCTGGGTTACCTCACCCAAAATGATGTTTTCTACCTACATCCATTTTCCTGCAAAATTCAAGATGTCGTTATTTTTCTTTGCTGTGTAGTGCTCCATGGTCTGTTTTCTAAACACCAGATAACTCCAATATGTGACAGAGATGAGGTTTAAGCAAGAGACAAAAAATTAAAGACACATTAATTTTAATTATAATATTCACTGATCAGAACAGTGATTTTATAAAATTCCAGTCAATTCCAGCCAATCACATTTTTTTTTCAAATTTTGCATGCCAATCCTATTTCTTGTGAAACTATGCTAGAAAACTAAGAATGAGGTCATATGTGACTGTTGAGAGGGAATTAGCAAGAATTCTCAACACTTCAAAAAAATGTTAAGGTGTCCCAAGGACTTTCTGCAAGAGATGTGCCACCTTTAAGATGATGATCACAGATTAGAACCTTGTATGCTCTAAGATACTGCAGAACACAGCCAGTTTCAGTGCTGTAGCAATCTGAGCACAGTTCCCCAGCCAGGGGGATGCAGGCACAGGTCACCAAAATATACTCGATAAATTTTGAGACCTGTATTCGAACTTCAAAATACTTAAGAGCTGGTATTCTAGCAACACATGGAGTTTCAAATTCCACTTAAGAGGAAAGCGGAAGCATTTAGTGTGCTTTACTGTGTTGACTGGAAGTGCCCAAGCTGTTGTTTTAGGTCAAGGAAGGAAATTCCAGCAGACAGACATCATCTTTCTAGGGACATCAAACAATGGACAGTTGACACAGACCTGAGAGTGAGCAGAGTTTTATCCTGAATGCTCTTTGTTTCTTCTCTGACACCTCTAAGAACACCATGAATGCCTTGTTCTGGTATTGTACAGAAAGTAATCTATTGTTCCAAATAAAGTGTCTTCATATTTCTATCTGACTTTTAGGGTGCAGGCACTGATGAGAACTGCCTCATTGAAATATTAGCTTCAAGAACAAATGGGGAGATTTTCCAGATGCGAGAAGCATACCTTTTACGTAAGAAAATAATAAGTATATATTATGTACATGTGCAATTATACTTTTCAAGCAACACATAAAAGTATTTAATTATATATATTTTAAATCCTTTTAAGTCACCCATCTGGTTTATTTTTGTTGCTGTGATAAAACACTGACCAAAAGTAGACGGGGCAGATTATTTGACCTTCAGGTCCAAGTCCATTTTGATAAAAGTCAGTGCAGTAACTCAAACAGGAATCTGAAGGAAGGAACTGAAGCAGAGATTGTGGAGGAGCACTCCCCACTGACTTGCTTCTCCTGACTTGCTCAGTAACTTATCTTGTCTAGCCCTGACCCATCTGTGCAGAGATGGCACCATCCACAATAGGCTGTGCCCTCCTACCTTGAGTAGCAATTGAAAAAATTCCACTACAGATAGACTGACACACCAGTCTGAGGAAATCATTTCTTTAAATGAAGGTCCCTCCTCCCAGATGAGTCAAGATGACAACCAAGATTAGGCAAGACAGGTTCTCTGACAATTGAAATATGACTCACTGGAATAGAATGGGTTTTTTGGAAGCCCTGGAGTAGGTGGGAGGGAGGATGGGGAGGTTGATCCACAGGTATATTGTCACATACTGGAGGAATAAGTTCTGATAGCCTATTGAACAGGACAGTGAAGAACAATAATAATAATGTATTTTATACCTCAAGGTAGCCAACAGAGAGGAGTGGTTGCATCAAATAATAATAACTGGTGGACAGCATTATACAATGTACTCATGGGTTTTACCATTATATTTTACGATATAAATATATACAACAATTATGTATCAATCAAAAGACTAAAATACGGAAGCCAATAAATATAATGAATGCTAATCACTCAAAACCAATGTGTTCATTAATTAAAAATAATTATTATTATGCTGAAAATGGAATAATTCCCTAGGAAATCAAGCAAATTTTCCTTAAGTGTGATTACAAATATCTATGAGGTAGATGCTTTAGTATGACAGGAAGTGCCCCACACCTTGATTCAGATGTGTGTTATCCTTTACCCAATAGACATCTTGAGTATAAACAAAATACAGCAAGCAGTGACCATTGCTCAACAAATACACTTTCTTACTTAATATTTCCATCCCTACAAATTACCTCAAAATTAAACATTTTCATATGTTAAACTAAAAAGGTGATAATTTTTATATTAAAAAATAGGTAATGCCTTGATTTCTGCACCATTGTATATTGTGAACATTGAGAATTCCTTAAAGTCAACCATCACACTTCAAAAAAAAACAAAATAGAAAAGAAACCCAAGACTTTCTTAAAGGGAATGAAATAACTTTCACTTGAAACATTAAGATGAGATGGAGCACTTGGCCAGAATGGTTAGCCCAGCCAACAGTCTACAACATGATAAAAAAAAAACCCAATCTACAGAATGAGAGACCGACAAGTGATTTCCAATCTTCCTTTTCAATGTTGGCTCAAAATTAGCTCTTCAGTAAAACAGGTGTAGGCTAATATTACCATTAGAATACAGGTGTTTTTGACATAGTTTATGACACAAAAATCAGAAAACTGACTAATGGCGTCCTCATCTTTAACATTCAGTAGCATTAGCTATATAAAGCCCAATGATATGAGGTTCTGTAATAACCTTTTAACATGGATATTTTATTACTCAGAATACAGCAATAACCTTCAAGAGGATATTTATTCAGAGACCTCGGGACACTTCAGAGATACTCTCATGAATTTGGTTCAGGTATGACATTGCAAAATCATAACATTTTATACTCTTTAAAAATGAGCACATTTCATCCTCACTAAATATGACAGAAAATCCAGTTTATTACAGTTCATTCATACATTCTATGTAACAGCATTTACTATCAGCAAAGTTCGAATCACTTAATTTAAAACTTGACTCACACATTTCATACATATGAGTGTCAATTCTGTCTTAAAACATTGCAAATCTACTATGTTCCAAATTATTACAAACACATATGTGTATAAATGATTATTTAGAAAACTTAAAATTTGACTTTTTATTTATAACTTGAATTAGAAATCAAGTCCAGATTTTTTTTTGCAACTAAAATATTTTATGTGTTTGGGTGTTTTATCTACATGTGTATCTACGCACCACATGCATGCCTGGTGCACACTGGTGCCAAAGAACTCATAAGATTTCCAGAAACTGGGGTTACAATGGATGTGAGCCAACATGTAGCTGCTGAGAACTGAACCCAAGTCCTCAAGAAGAACAGCTAGTGCTCTTAACCTTTGAACTATCTCTGTCCAATCCTGTATCCCTTAAAAAAAAAAAACTAGTAGATGAGTTGAAGACATACTAAATTTCCTGGGCTGATACTCTGTAATTAGTGTTGTATGGCAAGTGAATTAACTTCTCATCTAATTCAGTAAAATAGTGTAATACAAATATTCTTAGAAATATTTTGTAAATAAAAAAGCAAAGAGATATATATATAGTTTAGCAACAAAATGCTTTCCTAACCAGTGCAAGCACCTACGTTTAAGGTCAGCAGCACAAAAGTGTGTGTGCATGCGTGTATATGTGTGTGAGCATATTTGGGTGTGAGCATATGTGAGCATGTATGTATGTGTATACGTGCACCGATTACCCAAGAAGCCAGTAAAATGAAATGCAGAATTGAATTTGCTCTTATTGTATTTTACTGCCAGCAAAAGATCTCAATGTACCCTTTACAAATTCTATTATACTATATATTACCAAAGAGGAACCTTAGTTCAAATTAAAATTATATCTTGCCATTTATCTTCTTTACTATAATGACTAAATGGTATGCAATTATTTCTATCCAATTAACATTTCTCTGCAACATTCCACAAATTAATTGTAATAACAGTAATATTTTAAAGTATAATCATTTTTTCGTTTTATACCTGCCTTTGAATGTTCATGTCATCCTGTCAAGTAGATGTGTTCAGTAATTCAAGTAGAGTCAGTGTTTAGTACTTAAGCAGTAATAAAAATAGAACAAAACCTTGCAGGTTCAGAAGACATTTTGAAGGCCATGGACTTTTCTTTCATTTTAAGAAATGTGTGTTACGGTGTGGATGCTTTGATATGTATGTGATACCGATTGTGTTCTGCTGTGTGTATCTGTTAGAGTGTGCTTAAAGTAAAACAATAATTTATGAATCTGAAAGCTTTTCCTTTATAAATCAAAAATAACAGCCCAGTAATTAGCAAAACAAATTTATTAGCCATAGAAACAAAAAGTTATAGAATTCCATTCACCATAGTGTGCATTGGAGAAAAGAATCCACTGCCTTTGAAGAAGAGAGCATAAATAAATGTCTTTTACAATAAAGTAAGGAGAGAAGTGCCCAGGACATACACTCTTTTTCTTTATTTTTTTTTACATTTTTAGATTAATATAATTACAATGTTTTTACTTTCCCTTTATTCTCTCCAAATCCTTCTATATATTAAAAAATATGACCTCTTTTTTATTCATTGTTGGTGTGTGGCGTGTGTGTGTGTGTGTGTTTCTAATGTATGACCTGCTCAGACCGGAACTGGAGAAATTGAGAAGAGCACACCCGATGGCTACCAAGACACACATCCTTTCTGGAAAATCACCAGATGGAAACTCAATATGATACTTAATGTATTCATTCTCTTCCCTGTAAAGCTCTTTTGCTGATTACTATGCCTTCCTGCATTTTTCAATTAAGATGTATTTATGAGGGTAGCACCTGTATACCACGGTACCAGTGTGAAGGTCAGTGTGTAACTTGTGGGAGCCGGTTATCTCCTTCCACCATGTGGGTCCCAGGGATCAAAATCAGGTCATCAGGTTCAACAAGGCTTTTACCCACTAAGACATTTCACCAGCTCCCTGAATTGCTTAACCTATATATTTCTGTGGCTTTTTCCTCTCCACCTTTATTACTCTTGGCTTTCTGTGATCTTCCATGGAGTCTACCCTCCTTGAAGGCTCAATATTGACAAATTTACAAGGGCCAATAGCTTACTCATAAACTAAATAGCCAGTATTTTTTTTTAAAAAAAAATAAGTTCCTAAAGTCTTTGAAAATTAACAATCCTGAAAACTTCGAAGAATGATGACCTACCCGGTCACAGTTAGACTTATGCTCAATTACCCACACTCCAAACTTTTTGAGATGTATGTTTTAGATTATTTATTTTTGCGTTCTTGCATCCCCATTATGTCTCTTTATTTCATAACTGTAAGTCTCTTAGCAATAAAACGAGCCAGTTATTACTGTAAGGTCAAGTTATATCATGTTCTTCCCTTTCAAGTACTCTGCAACTCTACAGTCACATAGTTTGGCATTTACATAGATTTCCGCCTTCTAACTCTTCAAAGAACTAATTCCTTACTGTGTTCAGCTCCTGTTTTTAACGCCTGCTTACAAGCATAGGAGAAATAAATTCCATTTCTCAAGGTCACGTGAAGACCTGAACAGTCTCTTCTGATGAGAGCTTCTCCCCCACAAGTTCTGGCCCCTTCGCTCATTTTATCTACACATTCTTTAAGTCACTTAACCCTCCAGGATCAACACCGCAGTAGAGGGTTCTGCATGGGACATTTGGAATTTTGTTATATTGGGTAGAGTTTTTCCCCTTAATTTTAATTAAAACATTCTCTAAATTTAGAACGAAGATCACTTTTTTTTTACTGTAAGGTAATGATGCTATGTAATGTAAATTAAAACAACAGTTTCCAGAGATTCTTCTATATAGCTGAATTATAATTGAGCAAGAGGAAAAGATAATTGATCTATTTATCTGTCTATATATCTGTGTTGTGGGTGTGGGTGTCTGTTTGTGTGTGTGTTTGCGTCTGTGTGTGTGTATGTCTGTGTGTGTTTGTGTCTCGGTGCCTGTATGTGGCTCTGTGTGTGTATCTATGTATGTGTGTGTGTCTGTGTCTGTGTATCTGTGTGTGTCTGTGGTGTATCTATATGTGTGACTGTGTGTGTGTATGTGTGTCTGTGTATTTGCGTGTGTCTGTGTGTGTATGTGTCTGTGTATGGGTCTGTGTGTGTGTCTATGTCTGTTTGTGTGTCTGTGTCCTGTGTCTGTGTGTCTATGTGTGTATTTGTGTCCTGTGTCTGTGTATCTGTGTGTCTGCGCGTGTGTCAGTGTATGTGTGTGTCTGTCTGAGTGTGTGTGTTTGTATGTTGGTGTTGTGCTTTTCTGTGTCTGTGGGGGTGGGGGCTGAGTGGGTTTGTGGTGTAAGGGATTACTTTGACACTGAATTCCACTTAATACAATTTTAGATTGATAAGATAAATTATTGATTCTTAAATTTGATATCTAGAGTATGAACATGAACATATACTCTCTTTCTTCCTCTATCTCTGTCTCTCTGTTTGTCTCTCTCTCGCTGTGTGTGTGTGTGTGTGTGTGTGTGTGCACGCATGCACCCTGGAAGTAGCATGAATTATAGTAAAATTTTCAACATAAGAAAATGACGGTGAATTGAGCCTTAGACTTTTCAGGCAGCAAGAAACAGTTTACTTAATTTACTCCTTTATCAAAAGTTCTTACCCTTTTTTTATTTTTTTTAATTTTACTTGTTTCTTTTCCTTAGCAGTCTGTATGTAAAAACAATGTTTATTTAATATTATATGCTTCCATAGTTTCATAGTACTATTCTTAAAATGCTAAACTCAAAGAATAAAAGCAGTGCATATTTCATGAGGATTAGTAAACTCAGACAATAGAGAAAATAAATTTCACTAATATATAATTAATTTGTCTCATTTATTTATAGTGCTTTTGAAGCACAGAAGTTCTATGAAGATTCAGAATGCTTACTGGATTACTTTCAATAGGATTTTAGATATTTTAAAAATTTTTACTGACTTTGATTACACTTAGTGAAGATTTTACTTGGAGCTCCTGATGTAGAATTTATGATTCTGTAAAGTGATTTGGGAAGTTGAGAGTCGGTTAGCTATTTGGACCAATGTATGTGGAGCATATTTCTGCTAAGAGACTACATTGTGAGCTAATAGCCTCTAACCTCACAGCTGCAGAACACTGCAATTCATATTGATCTCCTCTACCCTTTTCTCTAACACAGTCAAGTAGATATTCATTTTTTTCTGCCTCTGTTTTTCTATCTTTCTCTCTATTATACATGTGCGTACATACACACACATGTGCGCGCACACACACACACCAAAGGAGATGATAGATAGATAGATAGATAGATAGATAGATAGATAGATAGATAGATAGATAGATA